>MU731303.1:53212-89932 GCA_026770625.1 Nicotiana glauca
TCTATTCTTCACCCTCACTGTCGTCTGAATCACTTCTAGAACCCTCATCTGAAGTAGTTGATGGTGCTGATTCTTCCTCCAAGGCCCAGGCTTTCTCAATCCCAGCAGAGAGATCGACACCTTCGACACTTGATTCCTCTAAGTCTTGCATCCTAGCTTGCAAATGATCACGAGCAATGGCCCTAGCCACCTTTTGCTCGGCCTTCTCGGATATCTCTCTGGCTTGATTGTTTGTGGTAGCGGCATCTTTCTTATATGAGGACGCATGTTCATCATCCATAAACTTGGCCACAGATAATGCAGCGACCTCCTTCTGAGCACTTCAAAGAAGATCTTGGGTCGAGGATAACTCTTCCTACAAAAGGTCTTTCTCTGAGGTCACGGCCTCATTCTGCCTCTTCAGCTCGAGGATCTCCATATCCTTGGCTGCAACTTCTTCCTGAAGTCTCCCCACCAGGGCATTCTTTTGCCTAATCTGCAAAGGTGAATCAAAATACTGAGCATCAAGTTATAAGAATAAAAATATGAACTTATGAATGACGTGTTACCTACTCAGTAAAGCTAGTTCATTCCTAGTGAACTCTCTCCAGACTCGCCCGAAGCTCACTCAACTCCTCTTCCTTTCAGGCAGAGGAAGCCTTTGACTAATTTAGCTTCGAAGTGAGCTTCTCGAGATCCTCCTCATGGAAAGAAAGCACATCTTAAAACTTAGAAAAAGCATGGTCATACAGTTTCTTGACCTACAGCAAAGCAGAGAAGTTAGAAAGGCAAGGGTAAAACATTGAAGCGCAAATGGTATGTCAGGAATATCACCTGCTTTTTGAATCGTCTCAGCCTCCTCGAGAGTGAAGGGGGCATCTAGATCTGTGTCCTCGCGGACACCAATGAAGTAGTCCTTGAACGTACCATCCTCTCCCTTAGAGGCGCCCACATTGGCAGCGCTTTCGTTATGGGCATCCCTTATTTCCCCCAGAGAAAATGAAGGGCCCGATTCAAAGTGTAAGGCCCCGTGAAAATTTTTGCTAAAAAACCCAAAATATTGTAGTGCCAAGTTAGGAATATGTGTTAGAAATTTTTTTCGGACCTTTTGGAATGATCTATCAGTTAAAAAGTTAAGGAATATTGTTTTTCCTGAAAAGTGCATTTCTGTGGTCCATTATGCGGTCGCATAATAGCTATGTGGACCGCATACTCGCTGAATAGTCAGATAGTGTGCTGGTTAGTTTTGAAGCCAAATATGCGGCCAATTGTGTGATCGCATAATCAATATGTGGGCCTCATAGTCATCGCATAATCTCCTTGGAATTTTGTGAAGGGCAGTTCTGCAGTGCATTATGCGACCGCAGAACATGTATGCGGACCGAATTCTTGTTGAACACCCGGGCAGTTTATTCAGGTTTTGGGGGCCATTTTTGTGGTCCCTTTTATGGGCCACATGCCCATTATACGATCGCATATGTGATTGTAGATTGTGTCGCGGCTCCTATTTTTTAAATTTTAAAACCCGACCCCATCCTTTTGAAAACACCCCATTAGACCACTTTTATGCTATTTTACTGCAAATAGAATGAGAGAGGGAGTTCTAGAGGGAGAAACTAACTCTCACCAAGTCACTACAATCCTTGCCCAAATTTTTGAAGATTTTCAAGTAAAATTTGCTAGGACTTCATCCTATGAGGTTAGAACTTGTTTGAATCTATGCTTTTGAAATATATATTAAAATAAGTGATTAACAAGTGACTTCATAGGTATAAGGGTTTATTATCTTGTATGCATAAAATATAATAGGGTATGGGGAGATTGTGAGTTAAAAATATAGCAATTATAGAAATCTCTTCACAAAAAGGGGTCCTAAAATCACAATGCACACTTAGTGCTTGGTAATATATTCAAATGAGCTAGAATCTTAATCATGTTCCTAATTCTTGGTTCAATATGTAATTCTCATGAAATAGATCGAAGTTGCTAGGAAATTGCGGAATTATTATAAAGATTTAAGGAAAGCTCTGTTGAGGCATGTATGGCTAAAAACCCGTCTTCTTAGAAATGGAACTTCCATGGTGTCCGTGCAAATGTTGTAAGTCGGAAATTTGATTGATGTAGTACTTGTTATATCAAATGAATTGGTGTTGTGAGAATATATGTGGAAGGTGCATTTCCATGTGCTTAATGTGTTATTCTTTGTAAAATTGTGGATGTGTGAAGAACATGAAATATGTGATAAAATGACTAAATTACAAGTCAATTACATTGTGATTGTTATGCCGAACTAGGTCAATTCCTCTTTATGGTTACCACTTTATCAAGGTTACATTATGATCTTAAATGGAAAGGTTAATGTTCAAAATGGGAATAATGTGAAATGTGAGTTATGGAATGTGGACTAGTGCCAAGTATTGATGTGGTAATTGTGCCCCCAAGTGTCAATGAACTAATGTAAGTGAAACCAAAAAGTTTAAATGAGATGATTAATGGAAAAAGGTGTAACGTCTTGGTAAGACGGCCTAGCAAATTGGGTCGTGATCGGACGCCATGCTACACACATGGTGATATTGTATTGATGACTAAGACTGGAAAGTGAGAATGAGATAGTGATTGAGGTATATGTCTCAAATGAGGCAGCTTAGCCGATCGAGCCGCAATCAGACTCCGCGCAAGAAAGCGGTGGTATTGTGAATGATGATGCAACAATATGTAATGCCCCAACCTAATGTTACGAAAATTATATGAAAGCTATGTGGAACTTTTATTTGATAACATGGTGATTGTTGAAGCTTTGTAGTCCTCATGATTTCTTTACTCTTATATGGTTGTTCTTTCTAACAAGATGGTGTTTAGTTATACATACTAGTACTATTCCATGGAATTAACGTCCCTTTTACCGGGGGTGCTACATTTTTGAATGAATGTAGGCGGTTCTATAGCGGACAGTGCCGACCACAGCTAGCGGAGTATCCTCCTCTCAGAAGTCTTGGTGAGCCCCTTTCCTTCAGGGGTTATGTTGTACATCTTTTTGTTATAAAATTTCCACTTTTGAGGTATTACTGGGGCTTTGTTGCCAGCATTATCATAACTGTCTTTTGTATCCTTAAAGGCTCCGCAGACGTTTGTGTGGGTTATGTTCGGGTATTGGATGGGTCATTAGTCTATGTTGTAATTCTAAACTTTTGTTTCCCCTAAACTGTAACTGCATGATGTTTTGGGAATATAATTATGGTTTGAGGATTGTAGCATAAAATGAACGAGTAATGTTTCACGTACGACTTTCCTACTATCTAATTTAAATGAAAGCATGGTTTCTTCATCATAGTGAGTTGGGTAGAAGGTGTAAAAAAGGCTTGCTCAGCTGGGTTCACTCGACTGAGTGCCGGTCATGCCTCCCGAGGTTGGGTCATGACACAAAGCCAACCTCGGCATCAATTTTTACAAGGGTTTCTTCTCGACCCCAAACAATTTCGGATTCAGGCCCTCCGAAATTGCTAGCCAAGGATTCGCTAGCACAGACTGTACCATGTCCAACTTGAAGCTAGGGGATGGCGCCCAAACCCTCATCAAGGCTCTCCTCAGCATGAGTTTGGTCCACATCGGCCACCCCCGATTTAGCAGCCTTCTGCCCAACAGCTTGTGGAGCATTAGCGCTCCATCGTACCCCTTGTACCAAAGGGAGATCACCATCATCATCATCTTCATCTTCGCTACGAAGAATTGTCGCAGCAGCCGAAGTCAAAATTGTGTCATCGGTGTGAGGCTTGCGGACCTTGGGTTTCTCTAATTTTGGAGACTCAATCGATGCCTGCTTTTTCCTCTTCTTACCCTTGTCGGGTTTTAAGGTTTCTTCTTCACCAGGAGGAGGCGGTCTAATCAACACGCCTTCCCCAAGGCCTGCACAAGCATGATGTATTAAATTTACCGCCATAAAGAATACTCATGAGAAACTTGATATTGACAACAAGAAAAACATACAGTGGTTATTGGCCTACCACCGCGTTTTGGCCAAATCGAGCCAAACACGCTTGCTGTATGGAAAAGTAGAGTCTGATTGTTTGATCCAACCCGGAAGGCTGTGAACCACATTGAGGAACCAAAAGGTCACTACATAATCAAAAGAAGATCATTTTAGAAGAAGAAGAACGGGAGATAAAATGTACTCGATGCAGAGACACTTATGCTTCATGTTCCATTCCTCTAGGAATGGCATCATATCAGCGGGGATGATGTCCGAGCTTCTTACTCTGACAAACTGGCTCATCCATCCTCGGTCTTTGTCCTCATCGATGTTCATAAAGAATGTCTTGGTGAATCAAGGGTGAAGCTTGATTAAACCTCCTCGGAAGAGACGGGGGTTGTACAATGTGATCAAATGGTCGATAGTAAGGGCCATACCCCCAACCCGGTTGGAGAAATATCTAAGCATGTAAAAAATCCTCCAGAAAGAAGGATAGATTTGACCGAGTGTCACTCAGTATTGATGAAAAAAGTCAAGAATCACCGGATCTATCGGCGGGGAAGAAGAATCTATAGGGCCTAAAGTGAAGGGGTATGTGTACATGATGAGGAAGCTAGCTTTGTGTGCCACTATGCTTTCCCTGGCTTTAGGGATTTCTACTTGCATTGACTCCCCCCATGGGCAGTCTGCATTTACTTTCTTCATGTCGGTCACCACGCTGATGTATCGAGACATGGGCTTGCATCTGCCCGTTGTGGAAGGGGTTTTTTCAATGGTAAAATTGGTGACAGTATCGAAGTGGAAAGGGATACATTGGTCAATACTTGGAGGTATTTTTGGTTTTCCCTTGGACGGACGTGATGGAGAAGCGGTGCCCTCTTTTAGAGGTACCGTTTTGGAAGTTTTAGCCATAACAATAACAAAGTTAATAAGAAAGAAAATAAAGAGGCAAGCACAGGGATGAGATTAATGCAGAAGATGATGAACTTAGCTCTGAAAACTTGAAGATTTGTAAAAGTGTGAATGAAAATCAGTTGAGGTATTTATAGAAGTTGTTTGGGAAATGTTTGAGAAGCGGAAGTGTCGAACCAATAACGTTTCGTGGGCTTCTCGATGATCGTGCTGATATGACCTCTGCACCACCTTTGAGTCATGTCATTTAATGCTCTAACGGGCTGACATCATGATTGAAATATCGAAGAGGCAAGAATTCAAGGTTGTTTCTTATTAGTTTTACTTTAAGAAATGCGAGGACTATCTATATACGGCTAAAATCGGAGATTTAATTAAGTAGTATAATTAACTAAAGTAGTAGAAGTTCGGTAGGTGGATCAAGTAGTATTTTTTTAAAAGTTCTTTTGATACAATCATTTATGTATATATGGAAAATGTCATCGTTCCAAAGTATGACATATTAGACATTTCCTCCAATGTGAGTGTTGTTTTTGGTTGGTTTTGCCCTACCGATGTTGCTTTCCTTGACGTGCCCCTTATTTACCATGAAAATGATAATAACAATTAGATTTGATTTTGTTGTTCTAAAAATATGTAGTTTATTTTTATGCTAGCTTTTAAGCGATAGATGCTAAGTATGAGACTAGAAAATAAGATAAGAGCTTGAAGATAGTATGTTTAAGCAAACCGAGTGGTTGAGAATCGGGGCCTCGAGCCTTGTTATAGGGGGCCTCAAGGTCGTGGTCGATGCTAAGTTATGGATAGTCGGTGAAGGACTAACAACTTTGAGAGCTTTGATGAAGGCTCTTTATGATCAATAATGAACAATAAATGAAGAACTATTAATAGTACACAATAAATGTAAATAATAGAAGTAAGGGAGAATGTATTTAAGTTAGAGAGCAGAGAATATCGTTGTATTCAATGTTGTGTGTTGTGTTCTATATATTCCTTAAAAATGAAAATGATCCCCTTTATATATAAGGGAAAATCTCAACATGGTGAAGATGCATTTATTACAAAGAAAAATAGTTGGTACAACTATTTTATAGTTTGTTATAGACTAGGGCTTCTCTTGCAGGTTTTGTCAACTTTAGATCATATGCCTTGGGAACTTCCCGCTTTCTCATGATAATCATCGATTTTCACTATCTCGAGGTCGAATGTTAAGAACCCTCGGGGGTCGAACCCCGAGCAGAACCTCGAGCCTTCTGGGGGCGGTCTTCACGAGGTATCTTAGTGATCACAAAATCAGATCCTCTGATTTTCACCGTATACAGATAGTCCTCGCGTTTCTTAGATTAAAATGATAAGAAAGGGTTTTGATACTGATCTCCTCAAGCCTCTTGTGATGATGTCATGCTTATGATGTAAGCTTTTCATGACAACTGAGACGTTCTATCGTACGCCTTTTCTAGAAGCACTCAATGCAGTACCGGTTTATTTTCTCAAAGCGATAATACCATCGCCGACCTGTCTCCCAAAAAGCATTGATTGCGCCTAGGTTATGCTGCCATCTTTCTATAAATGGAATCTTTCTTGAACCCAACTTTATTGAGTCATTATTCAATAGCCTCTAACTCCTTTCTTTTCTTCGTCCTTCTCCAACTCTTTTTTCCATGTTTAAAGCTCGTGACCGTAAGGTCACACGGCAGTGTCTTTGCCAGTCATGCTATGGCTCTTTCTTAGAGCTTCCACCTATAGAGTAGGATCGCACGTTGGCCCGAGATAATGAGAGAGTAATCTCAAATTATCTTCGTATCAGAGGATACGTGGTCCGTGAACTGCTGCTTATCTCTCATAACACCCCCCGAATCGGAGGATATACAGGCTGTGAACTGCTTCTCATTTCTCTTACTTAAACCTGGTGTGGTGCTTCATGCCTTCTGGCTTCCCCGGGGTGAAGCGACATCATCTACTAACTGTTGCATCCCACATCGGTGCAATGTCTCAAGAAGTGGCTTCACAATAATAGTGCTGGCGAGACCCATACTTGCAAAATTTTTCACCCAGCCACTTCTTCATCGTTTTCTGCTTCTTCATCTTTTTCTGCTACTTCATTTTTTTTTGATTCTTTATCTTTTTCTACTTCGGAGGAGGTTCTCGAAGACTTCGTTTGGAATGTCGAGATGAGGTCCTCGAGGGAATGGTTATCACAAAATTGCTCCCGAAGATGTACCATCGAGAGTAGATTAGACTTTATTTTTTGCCCTTCTGTTTCTGTGTAAGGACCCTTCGTGGGCTTTTGTAATCAAGTATAAGGACCCTTCGGGCATTTTGTAATCATCATTTATTAATACAAAAATATTTCTTCAATTTGTCTCTGATTTGTGCCGGATTTTCCCTTGTTTGTGTTTGTGAAGAATCTGAGCACGTGACTTTACCGATCGTTTTGAATACTGGACCTGAGCGTAGGAATTTCCTCGGTTCTTGATTGGTTAAAATGATTTTCTCTGAGACCCTTTGTCGTTCCTTGGACTAAGTCCGTATTGACTTGATACAAACTTAGGCCGGCGATTTCGAATGGAATGAGAATGTGGTCCCGGTTTTTAGAACAAAATTAGCCTTTTTAAACCTCCTTAACAGTCCTCGAGGGATAATTTGCTCGAGCATCCGAGATAAAATAGCCCTTAGACTTTCACGGATAGTCCCCGAGTGAGAGTTTGCTCAAGCTCGGGCGGCCTAAAAACTTGATTTGAACTTAGAGTAAAGATAGCATTAAGGTGTTTTGGATTGACCCCGAATGAGGATACGCCTAGACCTGGACAGTCCCCAGATTAAAGTAACCGAGAGAGCGTTCAACTTGATTTGAAAGCGTAAATAGCCTTAAGGCTTAATCAGTGATTCTCAAGTTAAAATTGGCTCAGGTTCAGGTAGCTCGAGGCCCAAATAACCAGTTAAAGGACCCACATTTATAGAAATCCTCGAGTTAGGGTACCACCTCAAGGTTAAGCTTATATGAATAGGTCATTAGAGCTTGTCTTTGTTTTGATAGAGATTCGCGAGATGAAGCACCATCTCTGGGTTTAGAGAGATATTGATTTCCCCTTAGAGTCTATCTTTATTTTGACTGAGATTTTCGAGATTGGGCACTATCTCGAGGCTTATAATGATATTGATGGATCCTTAGAGCCTATGGCCATGGTAGAAGAAATCCTCATGATCGGGTATCATCTCGAGGCTGGGTTGACAGAGGGGGTTTGATCCTTCAAACATCGTATGAGAGCATCAATTGTATGACACGGTTATTCAATGACCGAGGTGATCCTACCGGTATGCCTTGCCAGCATTTAATTGTCCTTTAAGGTAGGCATTTGCTCTTCTCTCTCTCTCTCTCTCTGTCTATATATATATATATATGGGTTCGTCTCCCCTTTTTTTGAGGATTCCGCTATTTTGAGCATCTATCCTTCTTTGTACAACTCTTCTTCCTCGCGTTAGATTTTTTAAGCATCTTTAATTTTGAAGCCTTCATTTATGTTACCGCTCCCCCTCACTTGTTTCAACATACCTATGGCTGCTACACTAGGATCCATTCAGCAAAGAGAGGAAAGTTCCATCTCCAATTCTCGCCAGGTCAGTCGTACACCGATGGTGTCTGGTGAGCCAACCTCGAAACATTTTTTCTTGAGGAAGGACCCTTCATCCAAAAAAACCTCCCAACGTTCAGGGACATTGGGAGTATGCTTCGAAGTTCATTTCTCTAATAGGAGAGGGGCACCTCAAGGCAGTTAGGAAAGATTGCGGATGGGGGAAAAAGTAGTATTGCAAGTACATTCCCCGGAAGAGAGCATCATGGATCATGCATAGGGGTTTTTGAACAGATACACGTACCCCTTTACGTTAGGCCCCCTAGATAGGGTTGTGCTCGACTTCTGTTGGAAGTATCGCGCTGCCCTGGCACAAGTTCACCCGACATTTTGGAGCATAGTATTGATGATGACATTCTTTATGGAGAAATAAGGTCTTGAGTTCACCCTTAGTCATCTTATTAGGATATATCGACCCGTTCACCATGGAGGCCTTCTAATATTGCGGGGCCGATCTACCAGGCCTTTTCTCGTCGACACTAAAGAAGATAGAAACCAAGGATGGATGAACTGATTCATCCAATTACGGATGGTCGATATTATCCATGTGGATTTCCTACCATTTCTTGAGGAATAGAGTTATACACGTAAAAGGTACACTCATTGTTTTGCTTACGGTGGAGGCAGGTCCTATAAATGCGTTTTTCTTCCCTTTTCTGAAGCAATTCCGTGGATGTCATACGAGGTCCCCAACCTAACGGATCGAGTTTGGAAGCTAGCGACCCTTAACTTATAATGAGCTTAAATAGCGAGATTTCCCAAGGGTAGGTGGGAAGCAAAACACCACTGTATGTGCTATGTGATTTTCTTTCTTTTGAAAGGTAGTTTTCTTTTTATGCGTACTAACTCCATCATCGTAGGCATTTGGGAACTCTTGGAGAAAAGATCATGCCCTCCGAGAGAGGGAGAAGGGTCATTAGCTTTGGGATAGAGGAATAATAACAAGCGAAAAGAACTTTTGCAGGGCGACAATGCTCATAGCGAGACAAGTCTGGCCGGAGGCTCAAAGAAGATGTATTAGTTGATCCTGTAGCAGTTGAGGTTCTTGGCCTTATAGAAAAGGTCCCTTCTTCTTCTCCCATTGAAGTTACTCTGATTGATGTCTGATGCCACGGGCCGCCAACATTGAGTGGGGTATCGACTGACCGTGCTCCAATCGGGAGTGGTTCTACCGGGGCCGATAGGTTTGGGCAAGTATATGTCTGTTTAACCTTTGACGAGGCCTAGCGGCTTTACTTAGTGGTGAGTTTTGGTCGACTATATTGGTTTTCCAATTTTGCAATTTTACCTTCTCATTGAATTCCTTCATCATAGGCTTTCGACAAGCTCAAGTCTAAGATGCTATGTCATACGGCCAGATTGCAAAAAGTCATGGATGGGGAGAAATCCCTCAGGCTTCTTTGAAATAAAAGGGAAGATGAGTTGGTGTATTTGCGAAACAAGGCGTGTGGAAGTCTGAACTGCAAAAGCTATCTCAAGGAGCATGTAATTTTTTTCCGAGGGGGTGCATGTTTCTTCTCCTATCCTCTAAGAATGATATTTTGATACTTTAGTTGCAGAAAAAGATGAAGGACCTGGAACGCCTTTGGGGAAAAGTTTATTAAGCCAAGCGTGAGTGTGGTGAGCTAAAGGCTTGGGTGGACACCAAGGTTGCGGCTAAGAAGGATGCTTTGCCAAGACTTCTGCCCTCGAGGTACAAATCTAGAATGCTCGCGGGAACAGCTCGTTTCAAACGGTCATGATTGCAAGGCTCGAGTCTCAGCTTCTAAAGGTGAAGGCCGAAGTTGTGGACGCTCGGGCTAAAGTTGAAGTGATCCAAACTAAGGCTGATAAGAAAGTGTCCATCTATTTGAAAGACGTTGTCGATGCTCGAGCTGAGCTGAGCTGATGGGGGCTCTCGACCGGGAGAGTAGGAGCAAAAAGTATGCTCGGTGAAAATCTCAAAGGGAAACCCTCCAAGAGATTCATGCTAAGGGCTTTAATCTCTCTGAAAAGATAGCGCAGACCAATGCAGATGAATATGACATCAAGTTCCTTTTGATTCTTTGTACAACGTTCTTAAAGAACGTTGTAAATATAGACTTGTGTCATTTCATATATGCATATATAAAGAAACCTTTCGGTTTTCTCCTTTCATGAGTTTCTATTTGCTCGTACATTTGTTGGTGATTGGCTAGACGATTTGGCTTTAGAGTAGAAATCCTTAGATTTATAATTCGTCCCTCAAGTTTGCTAGGATGGCCCGTAGGCGTTTACGCATGGAATCAGTACGATCGTTAATTTTAAGCTGGCGACAGTGGCTCTTACGCATTGGGTCGGTACGACCTCTTAGTGTAGGCTGGCGATAGTGGCTCTTACGCATTGGGTCGATATGACCTCTTAGTTTAGGCAGGCGACAGTGGTTCTTACACATTGGGTCAGTACGACCTCTTAGTGTAGGATTTATTCTTCCCTCGTTAAAGACTTTTCAAGTTTTATGTTTGCCTGACTCTTCGATGGTTCAATAAGAACCTCTATTGTGAGCCATTATGCGACAATAGATGAGCACCTCAAGAGGTTTCACCCGATGGCTAAATGATTTTTAAGCCTGTAGTTTGGAGCTGATATGATCGAAGTTCTTTCGCTTAAGTTAAGTGTAGCCTGATTAACCAGTTCATTTTGATGTTTTTTTCGAAGTAATTAAATGTATATGATTTTATAGCGACGGCCGGGCATCTCGAGTCACGTTAGTTTGGCAGGTACAGCCTTGTAACCGTAGTCATTTTATTTGGCTGGAGCCTTTTAGTCCCCAAGTGAAGTAGTTTTGGCATCTATATCAAGGGTATGCCTTTTTAGGGGTCTTACAAGTTCGGATGTATAGCCTTAACTTTTAAGAGCGGGATTATGCCTTTTGTAAGGTCTTACAAATTTTAACATGCCTTGCTTGAGGTCTTACGGATTTGGTTACTTGGTACAAGTATGATTCATGCCTTCCTTGAGGTATTACAGATTTGGTATTGCCTTATGAAGGTCATATGAGCTCGAGTTTGCCCGCATGGGGTCTTGTAGCCTCGGGTTTATGGGGTGACAGCAGGTGACAATCCCCGAGACATTGAAATTTCTTGGCTTAGGAGTCGTTCACTGTAAACTTTGGAGTTTCCTCATTGAGGGCTTGCGAGTTCGAGTTTCCTGACCCGGAGTTCATATGCTTTAGAGTTTTCTGACGTCAGTCCTCGAGTGTTCAGGAAATTTCTGGCTCTGGAGCCATTACTTGCAAAGAACAGTAGATTTCCTTGATGCGTAAAAATATTCTAGATTACTTGGCACAAGTATATATGCTTTTGTTGTCAAGGGCTCGATTATTCTCGACAAACACGGTTCATTCCACTGTTTGGCTCGATACATCATTTTCCTATCTAAACCTTTTTTGGCACATCTTGACCTCTCCAAGGAGGTGACCTCCCGGCGGGATGCCCCCTAGTATTCGAGGTTGATTGAAGAGAAGCCTTGAATACTTGTTGAGTTTTCCTTAGGTAGCACATACCTGTTGCATCGTTAAAAACCTTGCCGATAAAACCCTTCTTGGGATAAAACCCGATCGAAGGAAAAGAGGGAAATGCATGCTTTGAAACCTAAGGTCTCTAAGATGGAGATCGCATCGACCATTCCAATCAGATACCTGCACACAGGTTAGTGTAAAACGTAAATAAAAAACGTCAAATGATTATACCTTAGTGTTGATAGCGTTTCGAGCCTCGATAAGCTCTAGCCTTTTGCTCCGGGGAAACGGTACAGTCTTCTACTCATTTAGTCAGGTGTAGCCGAGAATATATCTAGCTATTGCTTCTTCACTATTTGCTTATCTTTTGGATCCTTCGATACTGGAGGCGTTGATGCTGGTGCCGCATCGTTCACCGCGAACATCTCTCTTCCTACATGTTATTCTCCGTAGACGATTTTTATTCCGTCCTTTGTCAGAAATTTCATCATTTGATGGAGGCTGGATGGTAATGCTCTCATGTAATGTATCCATGGCATTCCGAGCAAGGCATTATACCTCCTGTCTCCTTCGATGACATGGAACTTGACATTTTGGTTGTGCCAACCACATTGATCGCGAGGGTGATTTCTCCTTTCATTGTCTCGCTCGCCATGTTGAATCTGTCCAGGATTCGAGAGGTGGGCACGATCTGGTCGAGCAGTCCGAGCTATTCCACGACCATCGGCCTGATGATATTGGCCGAGCTACCTAGATCTACTAGTACACGTTTAATATGAATGTACTTAAAAGAAAAGAGATTACTAGTGCGTCTTTATGAGGCTAACACAGGGTCTTTTGATGTCCTTTTCACTGAATGTAAGAGCGTCCTCGAGTATGTAACCCAGAGTTCACTTTTTCCAGGTGATGTATATTTTCATTCGTTTGATGATGGGTTCCTTTGGGATGTCGCTCCTCCGACATTCATGTGGATGACATATTGTGGTTCTTCTATTTCATTCTTTCTGTTCGCCTCTCTTTCCCAAAATTAATTTTTGGCTAGACTTGGAGAAGCTCTTTGCTTAGTACTTAGGCTACTTCCTCTCGGAGCTGTCTGCAGTCTTTGGTCCTATGGTCGTGCGTTCTATGAACCTCGCACACTAGGTTGGGCTTCCTTTGCAATGAATTTGATTGTATGGATTTTAGCCATCTGGTTTCTCTGATTTTATCGATGGCAGAGACGATGTCTGAAACATCAATGTTGAAGTTGTATTCGGACAAACGGGGTGCTTCCATCGGTCCTGTGTGTCTGTTGAATCCGGCTCTACTTACGAGTCCCCTAGGATGTTGACCTCAATCTATCCTTCGATCATTTCGGGGTATGTTACATCTTGGGGCGTTTCTTCTGTCTTCAGTGTATGGTCGATACCTTTCCTTATTTTGCTTTGGCTCCTTTTTCCAGAAGACTACTAGGATTTATTGAGCCAGATGAGGCCTCTAGTTTGTCGTCCTCGACCCTGATCTTCTATTGGTATCGATTGTGGACATCCGACAAGGTCACAGCGGGATATTCGACCAAGTTCTGCTTTAGCTACTTCAAAGCTACCGAGCTTCGCTCATTCATCTTTTGAGTGAAGGCATGTACAGCCCAGTCGTCGTAGACCGGTGGTAATTCCATTTGCTCCATTTGAAAGCGAGACACGAACTCCCGTAATATCTCGTTTTCTCTTTGTTTGATTTCGAAGACGTCGAATTTTCTTGTAGCCACTTTGATGGCACTGGCATGTGCCTTTATGAAAGAATCCGCCAGCATGGCAAATGAGTCTATTGAATTCGGGGCGAGGTTGTGGTACCACAACATGGCCCCCATCGAAAGTGTTTCTCCGAATTTGTTTAGTAGGAGGGAGTCAATCTCGTCGTCCTTCAGGTCGTTTCCCTTCACTACACAAGTGTAAGTGGTGACATGCTCGTTGGGGTCCGAGGTTCCGTTGTATTTCGGATGTTCGGATATTTTGAACTTCTTCTGGATGGGTTTTGGAGCAGCATCTTGTGGGAATGGCTTTTGTATGAACTTCTTCGAATAAACACCCTTTAGGATCGGGGGTGCGCTTGGGGTTTGATCGACCCTAGAATTGTAGGTCTCCACCTTTTTATCATTGGCTCCTATCTTCTTCTCACCCAATTCAATCCTCCTCGTGAGGTCCTCGAGCATCTTTACAGTAGCAGGGTCGACTAATGACCCGTTCTTGCTTGATCTTTCTGGTATTTGTTCGACTCGAGGAGCAACCTTCGGTGCTGCCGTGCTTGGAGTTTTTTGGTGGCTTTGTAATAGATCAATCACCAGTTGTTGTGCCTGCAACATTTAAAAATGATGTGAAGGCTAACCTCTCGCTCTTCATGAGCTGGGGTTTTCTGAGCTTCTTGTTGGTTCTCTCGACATATACTCATGTCAGTGTGGGAGCTTATGTCGACGTGTTGGGCGTTGCGCGAGACTACGTCAATGGGAATTGGTTCTGGTGTATCATCAGGGTTCTACGGTGGTACACTAGTACCTGGAATAACTACACCATTCTCCACATGGTCCTCAGGACTGTTGTTCTCCTATGCATTCACTGAGTTTGACATTTTGACCTGAAATCAAAGATGCTTTAGACAAGAAAAAATGTGAAAGATAACTTGCATTGTATAGTAAACCAGCAAGAAAACAACCAGTATTATTCTTAGCCCAACGCTAGTGTTGATACCCAATTTTTTCCCTAAGTATTTTTTATACCCAAAATACTTCCAAAATAGCATATTTGTGGATATATAAGCACACCCAAGAGTTTTGGCATTATTAATGATTTTTAAACCGATTTATTGCCTATTTTATACCTCAAAATCCAATAATTATTCCCGAAATTTAGCAATTTTAGTGAATAACTTATTTTATCCTCATATTTACACCAAAATGTAATTAAGATAATTTTTGCATTTTTTTTCAAATTCATTTGGTATTTTTAAAGCTAAATTGCCTATAATTGCAATTATAGCCTATCTTATAATTTATAGCATTTTATCTTTATAAAATTAATCCCAGCATTTTAAAATTAATATTTATATAATATTCATTTACCCAGTACTCTTAATTTATTTTTAAAATTTGTATTACTATTTTATAAAAAATGAAAAGGGAAAATTGGCTATTTACGATTTGGCCTCAATTGCATTTCAATTATATCCAATTTGGCAACCCCATTCAGCCCTAAATTCAAGCCCAAAATTTCCCAACCCAATTTCGTCCAACCACAACCTAATCCGGATCCACACCTAAGCCCTTTAATCTTAGATCAACGGCCACTATGCACCCTTTCTTTTTTAATTCCAAACGACCTCTTGCCCTACCCCATTACTAACCAAACGCCACCCTTGAATTCCTCTCCTCTCTTAACTCTCTCTGAAGCCCTCATGAACCCTAGCCTCCACCTTTTAATTCCACCCTAATCCATGGCCTCCCATGGCCATCGGAGATGTGTAATGGCCTCCCATGGCTCCTGGGTGTTCGCTTCTGTGGTTTCACGGCCAAATCTCAAAGGAATTTGGTCCAGTCGTTTCCTGACTTCCACTCATGACCTTTCTACGATCGTCCCTGACTTTTCTCCGGCCAGCCATGGCCGTTCGAGTCAAATCCTTGACTCTCCTGGTTAGATCGTTAATTTTCAAGGCCTTTCTCATCTTTTTGGGTTCTTCGAAACCCTAATCTTTGGGATGTTTTTATTTTTCTTTCAGATCTGCTTTACATCTGTACTTGCCATGAATGTTTAAGTGTTTTCTCGAGAGTTCATCAAATTTTCTTGCAAAAACGACCCTTCATTAGGGTTTTCCTTTAAGTTTTTCAAAAGATTTCTGATTTTAACATGTTAATGATTTGGCTATGATTTGTTCATGTTATTCTTCTATCTGTTTCAGCATGTTAAAAACCCTAGTTCCTTTTAGTTTATCTGAGTTCTGAAATTTGTTTGTTTAAATGTGTATTTGTTCTTTATTGCTAACTCTCTCTTCCTCGTTTAATTTGTTTAATTTTGAGTTCTTACCATCTTGCAAAACCCGGTTACTATTAAAGCCCAAAATTCTTTTTAGAAGTTTTCTCACGTATTACTACTCTAAGACCTTTACTTACTTCTATGTTCTTCTTCACTGTTGATTCTATGTGACTACTTGACTACCGTGCTTTGAATGTTTTCTTGCTGCTGAATGCTAGTTTGCCCCAACTGCTACTGTATGTTTGTGTTGCTTCTTTCCATCAACATGTTTAACTCTGCATGCTTTTCCATCCCCTGCTATTTATATGGTGAAGTGCAAAATCATGTTCCTTTCTTGATTGATCTTGATTCCCCTGATCTTGTGACTGATTGCAAAAAGCTTTTCGTTTACGAGCCCTAATTTCACTCGTCTGTTAAAAATTAATTGATTCTGTAATGTTTTACCTTGCTGAATCCTTTCCCAAAATAAGCCTATTTCGTACTTAGACTTGATTATTTACTTCATGCTTTTACTACCCTTTTTATGGAAATAATCAATCTGCCCCCAAGCTGATTTTCTTTCCTTAATTAGACCTACTGATAACCATTAAGCTGTGACGACCCAAAGGGTCATCACCTATTTCCTTATCCACTCCGTGCTTCCGAGGTCTTGAAAACCTCATTTTCACTTGCCTCGATTTGCGTGCGCAGTCCGGGCACTTAGCCGGAATGATTTTATGTTGAAATATGTGAATTCTGTGAAAAATTTAAAGAATTTTGATATTAATATGGTTAAAGTTGACTTCGGTCAACATTCTGGGTAAATGGACCCGGACCCGAGATTGGACGGTCCTGGAAGGTCCGTAGAAAAATATGGGACTCGGGCATGTCCCCGGAGTCGAATTCCAAGGTCTAGAGCCCGAGGAAAAGAATTTTTCTGTTAAATTGTTTTTATGAAATTACTAAGGAAAATGGAAATAGAAATTGAATAAAAGACTATGGTATCGGGCTCGTATTTTGGTTCTGACGCCCAGTACATGCCTTAAATATGTGTTAAGCGCTTTTTGTAAAGTTTGGTTGAAATCGGACCTTATTTGATGAGTTTCGGAACTAAATATCTAAAGTTGGAAGTTTATGAAGTTTGAAATGAAAATGATGATTTTGGGGCTTGATTCAATGATTTCGATGTTATTTTGGCGATTTGATCGCACGGAGAAGTCCGTAGGATGTTTTTGAGGTTGTATACATGTTTGGTTTGGAGCCCCGAGGGCTCGGGTGAGTTTTGGATAGGTGTCGAGTTGCAGTTTTAAATTTGGAAAAATAGTTGCAGGTCATGTCTGATATCTTTGCATTTGCGAAGGATTTCTCGCAAATGCTAGCTCCCCATCGCAAATGCGAAGTCTGGGGATTTGGCTTGGGATCGCAAATGCGAATAAATTGCTCGCAAATGCAAGTAAGGGATTTCCAGGCACTGGTCAGAAATGCGATCACAGTGCCCGCAAATGCGAGAGTGCCAAAATCGCAAATGCGATCAATACTTCGCA
The DNA here is from genome assembly GCA_026770625.1 of Nicotiana glauca. Classification (NCBI taxonomy): domain Eukaryota; kingdom Viridiplantae; phylum Streptophyta; class Magnoliopsida; order Solanales; family Solanaceae; genus Nicotiana; species Nicotiana glauca. Next base: position 70,705 of record MU731303.1, read on the forward strand.
AATGCGAAGTCTGCACTTAGGCCCAGTGTTCGCAAATGCGAACTGAAATGTCGCAATTCCCAGCCCTGTCTGGTTCGTAATTGCGAATCAATGTTCCCAATTCCCATATCCGCAGCCCAGCAAATTTTATACTTAGTCGAAATTTCATCACTTTTCACCATTCTTTCAAAACCCAAACACCATAGGCGATTTTTCAAGAGCAAGCTTCATCCCAAATCACTTGTAAGTTGATTTTTACAAGATTCTTTCAATCTTTAACATCATTAAACATGTTTTCCACTTGAAATCAAGGATTTTCATGGGTGAAAATGGGGGTTTTGGGTAGAACCTAGGTTTTCCATAAATTGGGGAGTTGGACCTCGATTTGAGGTCCGATTTCAAAAAAATTACATATTTGAATTCGTGGGGAAATAGGTAACCGGGTTTTGGTTCAAACCTTTGGTTTTGACCACGTGGGCCCGGGGGCAATTTTTGGAATTTTTGGGAAAAACCTGGGAAAATCATTTTTATGCATTCAAATTGATTCATATAATGTTTATTAAAGTAATTGAACAATTTGTGTTTAGATTTGAGCGAATTGGAGGTGGAACCGCGATGTAAAGCGATAGTTGAGGATTAAGTGGAGTTCAAGGCTTTGAGGTAAGTGTTTGGTTTAACCCTAGCTTGAGGGAATATGAGTTGAGTCTTGTTGCTAATTGCTATGTTATCGAGTACGATGTATAGGAATGGTGACGAGTATCTATACATCGGTGTATAGCATGATCGTGATTCCTTATAATGTGATAATCATGAATTGGATGTGAACTTCAGATCTATTGTAGGATTTTTATATGTCGTGAATAACATGTGAACGATGATATGATTATTTGATTCCGATGAGCATTAGCTCTAATTGTGATACGAATGTTAAAAGTATATGAAATGACTTGATTCTTTGGAGCGTTGGCTCAAAATGGTAGAGTGGATTATGAGGTAAGAAAAGTAAGAAAGAGAAAGCGTTGTTGATTATTCCCTTGCCGGGATGTTTGGTTGCACTTTATGGTTTCTTTCCCTGGCCGGGATTTTTGTCAAATATTTGCTTATTTTTATGTTCCTTAATTGTGACTGTTGTTAGGGGAGTCAGACTGTAAAGGATATTTAGGATCGGGTTGCGCGCCGCAACAATGATATTGAGGATCGGGTTGCACGCCGCAACAATGATATATAAGGGTTGGGTTGCGCGCCGCAACAATGATACCTGATAAATGGTATGGTTCTGGTTGCACGCTGCAATAGTGGGGTTTGTGGATCGGGTTGCACGCCGCAACAATGGTAATTATGGAGCGGGTTGCACGCCATAACAGTTATTGATACCATGTGTTTGTATTGCGTATTGATTCCTTATCTATTGTTAATCTAAGCTGCTTTAATTTTGTACTTGGGATTACTGTTAATGTTGTATCTCCCTATAGCATGTTTTACCCTCCCATGTTGTTAATTGCCTTGTATTCAAATTTTCGTTGTATATTTATAACTGCACATGTTTATGTGGTGTCTAGTCTAGCCTCGTCACTACTTCGTCGGGGTTAGGGTAGACACTTACCAGCACATGGGGTCGGTTGTGCTGATGCTACACTTCTGTGCATTTTTGCACAGGTCCAGGTTTTGAGGAGCAGCAGCAGTAGTGCGGGAGCAGGATTTCATTTTCACGAGACCGAGGTAGCCTTGCAGGCATCCGCAGGCCAGGCGTCTCTTCTTTATGTTCTCTTTTAGACTGTTTCCTCATTGTTTCCGAGACAGACAGTATATATATTCTTTCAGACCGTTGTATTTAGTATATTCTTAGTAGTTTGTGAGTACTGTGACACCAATTCTTGGGTAAAGGCTATTAATGACTGTTTTGCGTTATGATTGATAATTATAAATCATACTTCCACTATTATTCTTGTTAAATTTCATGTTCTATATTGATGTCATAAACTGTTAAAGTAATTGTCTAGTAATGAAAGGGTAAATAAGTTGCCTTGCCTAGATACCACGAGTAGGCGCCATCACGATCCCGATGATGGGAAATCCGGGTCGTGACAAGTTGGTATCAGTGCACTAGGTTACATAGGTCTCACAACTCACGGACAAACTTAGTAGAGTCTGAGGGGTAGGTACGGAGACGTCTGTACTTATTCCCCAGAGTCTATTGAGTTAGGAAAAATCTCTCACTTGTTCTTTCTTGTCGTGCGATTTGGTTTCTCAATGTTGATTGAATTTCTACTCTGTTCTTTCGCAGATGGCGAGAACACGCGCTTCCTCTTCCATCGATCAACAGTCCGAGCCCCAGGCAGCTCCCTCTAGGGGCAGAGGACATGGCCACGCTAGAGGCCAAGGTAGGGGCAGAGCCCAGCCACCAGCAGCAACACCAGTGGCGGGCCCTCAGGTTGGCCTTGACGAGAAGGTTTCGGCCCCAGCCCAGACAGTTCCAGTGGGCCCAGCTCAGGTCCTAGAGGGGTTTATTGCTACCCCAGTTCTTCAGGACGCCGTGGTCCGGTTGGTTGGCCTTATGGAGAGGGTCACCCGAGCAGGATTGCTTCCCGTAGCACCAGCCACTTCTCAGGTTGGAGGAGGGGCCCAAACTCCTGCTACACGTACTCCGAAGTAGGTAGCTCCTCAGACTCGGATTCCACCGATTCAGACAGCTGTGGCAGTTCAGCCGGGGGTAGTTGCACAGGCCGGTGATGGAGCGACTATGTCCGCAGCTCCTTTATGGAGGCTAGACAGGTTCATCAAGCTCTTCACTACTACATTCAGCGGAGCTTCTTCTGAGGAACCCCAAGATTTCTTATATTGTTGCCACGAGGTTGTTCGGAACACGGGCATTGTGGAGTCCAATAGAGTTGATTTTGCGGCTTTTTGTCTATCTGGATCCGCCAAGACTTGGTGGAGGGATTACTGTTTAGCCAGACCAGTAAGGTCGCCACCTTTGACTTGGGATCAGTTTTCGGAGTTGTTTCTTGAGAAGTTTCTCCCCGTTACTTAAAGGGATGCTTACCGAAGGTAGTTTGAGCGCCTCCAGTAGGGGTCTATGACGGTCACACAAAATGAGACCCGATTTATCGATCTAGCTCGCCATGCCCTCGTCATACTCCCCACTGAGATGGAGAGGGTGAGGAGATTTATTAATGGTTTGATCCAGCCTATTCGTCTTCAGATGGCTAGAGAGGCGGGTAGTGACATTACTTTTCAGGAGACAGCTAATGTGGCCCGGAGGATCGAGATGGTTCTGCCACAGGGGGGTGGTCATAGGGCAGATAAGAGACCCCGTTACTCAGGTCGATTCGGTGGTGCCTCATCTGGAGGTAGGAATTCTTATGATAGGGGTCAGCCTTCCAGGGCCTTTCAGTCAGCCTTCCAGGCTTCGCAGGGTGTCCCAGGTGATCGTGGTTTTTGTGGGCAGTATTCTGATCAGCCGTCACTAAGTGCACCGCCAGCTCCTATCAGTTCACAGCCTCTTCAGAGTTTTCGTGGAGTTCATTGGGGTCGTCAGGGCCAGTCTCATCGTACGGAGGGATGTTATGAGTGTGGTGAGTATGGTCACATTAGGAGAGCTTGCCCGATATTGAGGGGCACACAATTGCAGTGGCAGGGTCCTCGCCCCATGATTCAGGCACCAGGTGACCCACAGCCTGCCCAGCCAACCAGGGGCGGGGGTAGGGATCATAGAGGTAGAGGTCGAGATTGTAGAGGTAGAGGCCGGACCGCCAGAGGTAGGGGTCAGCCGGTAGCCGATCATCCTAGAGACATGGTTCAGGGAGGTGGGGTTGAGCCTCGGTTTTATGCTTTGCCAGCCAGACCAGAGGCCGAGTCATCCGATGTTGTTATTACAGGTACTATTCTAGTTTGTGATAGAGATGCGTTAGTGCTATTTGACCCTGGGTCTACATATTAATATGTTTCGTCTTATTTTGCACCCTACCTGGCTATGTCTAGTTATGCTTTGGACATTCCTATTTATGTATCTACATCATTGGGTGACTCCATAGTAGTCGACCGGGTGCATCGTTCTTGTGTGGTTGTGTTTGAGGGTCTTAAGACCCGTGTTGATTTATTGCTTTTAGATATGGTGGATTTCGATGTCATACTAGGGATGGATTGGTTGTCCCCGTATCATGCTGTCTTGGATTATCACGCCAAGACTGTGACCTTGTCTATGCCAGAATTGCCCTGACTAGAGTGGAAAGGGACCTCAGGTCATGCCACCCGTAGTGTTATTTCATATGTTAAGGCTCGACGCATGGTCGAGAAGGGGTGTTTAGCTTATATGGCGTATGTTCGCGACTCCAACGCAGAGGTTCCTTCTATTGACTTTGTTCCTATTGTTCGAGAATTCCCTGAGGTTTTCCCTTCAGACCTGCCGGGTATGCCGCCCGACAAGGATATTGATTTTTGTATTGATCTGGCTCCGGGCACGCAGCCTATTTCTATTCCGCCGTATCGCATGGCCCTGCCAGAGTTGAAGGAGTTAAAGGACCAGTTGCAGGATTTACTAGAGAAGAGTTTTATTAGGCCTAGTGTTTCTCCTTGGGGTGCGCTAGTGTTATTTGTGAAGAAGAAAGATGGTTCGATAAGGATGTGTATTGATTACCGGCAATTGAAAAAAGTGACGATAAAGAACAAGTATCCACTACCAAGGATTGATGATTTGTTTGACCAGCTTCAGGGAGCAAAGGTGTTTTCAAAGATAGACCTGAGATCTGGCTATCATCAGCTGAATATTAGGGCGTCTGATGTCCCTAAGACAGCATTCCACACTCGATATGGGCACTATGAGTTTTAGTCATGTCATTTGGGTTGACCAATGCCCCGTCAGCATTTATGGAGTTGATGAACCGAGTGTTCAGGCCATATCTAGACTTATTCGTGATAGTCTTTATTGATGATATTCTGGTGTATTCCCGCGGCGAAGAGGAGCACGAGCAGCACCTCAGAGTGGTTCTTCAGACTCTGAAGGATAGTCATCTATATTCTAAGTTTTCGAAGTGCGAATTCTGGTTGAGTTCGGTTGCATTTCTTGGTCATATTGTATCAGAAGAGGGTATTCAAGTGGACCCGAAGAAGACTGAAGCAGTCAAAAATTGGCCTCGACCAGCTTCAGTGATTGAGATTCGGAGTTTCTTGGGGTTAGCAGGTTATTACCGTCAGTTCGTAGAGGGATTTTCGTCTATTGCAGCCCCGATGACTAGATTGACCCAGAAGGGTGCCCAGTTCAGATGGTCAGATGAGTGTGAGACGAGCTTTTAGAAGCTCAAGACAGCTCTGACTATGGCACCGGTATTGGTTTTGCTCACGGGTTCAGGGCCTTACACTGTCTATTGTGATGCTTCCCGTATTGGGCTTGGAGCAGTATTGATGCAGGATGGCAAAGTCATTGCCAATGCTTCGAGACAGTTGAAGGTCCACGTGAAGAATTATCCGGTTTATGATATAGAGTTGGCAGTTGTTGTTCATGCTTTGATGATTTGGAGGCATTATCTATATGGTGTGACGTGTGAGGTGTACACGGATCACAAGAGCCTTCAGTATCTGTTTAACCAGAAGGAGTTGAATGTGAGGCAGCGAAGGTGGTTAGAGTTGTTAAAAGATTCTGATGTTACTATCTTGTATCACCCGGGTAAGGCCAATGTGGTGGCCGATGCATTGAGTAGGAAATCTGCCAGCGTGGGTAGTCTTGCTTATATTCCGGCCAGCCAGAGACCGCTTGCTTTAGATGTTCAGGCCTTGGCCAATCGATTGGTGAGATTAGATATATATGAGCCTAGCCGAGTGTTAGCTTGCACGGTTGCCTATTCTTCTCTATTGGAGCGTATCCGTGATCGGCAGTTTGATGATCCCCATTTGTGTGTCCTGAGAGACACGGTGCAGCGTGGAGGTGCCACGAAGATGACCTTAGATGATGATGGTGTTTTGAGATTGCAGGGGCGAGTTTGTGTGCCCAATGTTGATGGGATTTGAGAGTTGATCTTAGCGGAGGCCCATAGTTCTCGGTATTCTATTCACCCGGGCACCGCGAAGATGTATCAGGACTTGCGGCAGCATTATTGATGGCGTAGGATGAAGAAGGATATTGTTGCGTATGTGGCTCAGTGTTTGAACTGTCAGCAGTTCAATTATGAGCATCAGAGGCCCGGTGGTTTGTTTCAGAGGATTGAGCTTCCCGAGTAGAAGTGGGAGAGGATTACCATGGATTTCATTACTGGACTTCCGTTGACTCGGAATAAGTTTGATGCTATTTGGGTCATTGTTGATAGGTTGACCAAGTCAGCGCATTTCATTCCAGTGGCAGTCTCCTATTCATCCGAGAGGTTAGCTGAGATTTATATCAGGGAGATTGTCCGCCTTCATGGTGTGCCGGTATCCATCATTTTGGACCGGGGTACGCAGTTTACCTCGCACTTATGGAGAGCAGTTCAGCAAGAGTTGGGCACCCAGGTTCAGTTGAGCACATCATTCCATCATCAGACGAACTGTCAATCCGAGCGGACTATACAGATTTTGGAGGATATGCTCCGAGCCTTTTTCATTGATTTTGGAGGCTTGTGGGATCGGTTTTTGCCTTTAGCAGAGTTCACCTACAACAATAGCTACCAGTCCAGCATTCAGATGGCCCCATATGAGGCGTTGTATGGTAGACAATGTCGGTCTCTAGTCGGATGGTTTGAGCCGGGAGAGGCTCGGTTATTGGGTACAGACTTAGTTCAGGAGGCCTTAGATAAGGTCAAGATCATTCAGGAGAGGCTTCGCTCAGCTATGTCTAGGCAGAAGAGTTATGCAGACCGTAAGGTTCGTGACGTAGCTTTCATTGTTGGTGAGCGAGTATTGCTTCGGGTGTCACCTATAAAGGGCGTGGTGACTTTCGGAAAGAGGGGAAAGCTTAGCCCTAGGTACATTGGCCCGTTTGAGATTCTTGATTGAGTAGGAAAGGTGGCTTACATACTTGCATTGCCACCTAGCTTATCAGCCGTGCATCCAGTTTTTCACGTGTCTATGCTTTAGAGGTATCACGGGGATCCTACCCATGTGTTAGACTTCAACACTGTCCAGTAAGACAAGGATTTGTCTTATGAGGAGGAACCGGTAGCTATTCTAGACCGGCAAGTTCGTCAGTTGAGATTTAGGAGCTTTCCATCTGTTCATGTTCAGTGGAGAGGTCAGCCCCTTGAGGCCTCGACCTGAGAGTCCGAGTCTGATATGCGGAGCCGTTATCCACATCTGTTCCTCGACTCAGGTACTTCTTTCTTTTGTCCGTTCGAGGACGAACGATTGTTTTAGAGGTGGAGGATGTGATGACCCAAAGGGTCATCACCTATTTCCTCATCCACTCCGTGCTTCTAAAGTCATAAAAACCTCATTTTTAGTTACCTCGATTTGCGTGCACAGTCCGGGCGCGTAGCCGGAAGGAGTTTATGTTGAAATATGTGAATTCTGTGAAAAGTTTGAAGAATTTTGATATTAATATGGTTAAAGTTGACTTTGGTCAACATTCTAGGTAAACGGACCCGGACCCGAGATTGGACGATCCCAGAAGGTCCGTAGAAAAATGGGACTCGGGCATGTGCCCGGAGTCGAATTCCGAGGTCTAGAGCCCGAGGAAAAGAAGTTTTCGAGGAAAAGAATTTTTTGAGAAAAAGAATTTTTCTGTTAAATTGTTTTTATGAAATTATTAAGGAAAATGGAAATGGAAATTGATTAAAAGACTATGGTATCGGGCTCGTATTTTGGTTCCGACGCCCGCTACAAGTCTTAAATATGTGTTAAGCACTTTCTGTAAAGTTTGGTCGAAATCGGACGTCATTTGACATGTTTCGGACCTAAATATCTAAATTTGGAAGTTTATGAAGTTTGAAATGAAAATGATGATTTTGGGGCTTAATTCAACGATTTTGATATTATTTTGGCGATTTGATCGCACGGATAAGTCCGTAGGATGTTTTTGAGGTTGTATACATGTTTGGTTTTGGAGCCCCGAGGTGTCGGGTGAGTTTTGGATAGGTGTCGAGTTGCATTTTGAACTTTGGAAAAATAGTTGCAGGTCAGGTTTGATATCTTCGCATTTGCGAAGGATTTCTCGCAAATGCAAGATTCGCAAATGCGAATTCCCCATCGCAAATGCGAAGTCTGGGGATTTGGCTTGGGATCGCAAATGCAATCACAGTGCCCGCAAATGCGAGAGTGCCAAGATCGCAAATGCGATCAATACTTCACAAATGCGAAGTTTGCAGTTAGGCCCAGTTTTCGCAAATGCGAACTGAAATGTCGCAATTCCCAGCCATGTTTGGTTCGCAATTGCGAACCAAGGTTCGCAATTCCCATATCCGCATTCCGGCAAATTTTATACTTAGTCGAAATTTCATCACTTTTCACCATTCTTTCAAAACCCAAACACCATAAGCGATTTTTCAAGAGCAAACTTCATCCCAAATCACTTGTAAGTTGATTTTTTCTCGATTCTTTCAATCTTTAAAATCATTAAACATGTTTTCCACTTGAAATCAAGGATTTTCATGGGCGAAATTGGGGAGTTGGACCTCGATTTGAGGTCCGATTTCAAAATAAATTACATATTTGAATTCGTGGGGGAATGGGTAACCGGGTTTTGGTTCGAACCTCGGGTTTTGACCCGGTGGGCCAGGGGCATTTTTGGAATTTTTGGGAAAAATTTGGGAAAATCATTTTTATGCATTCAAATTGATTCATATCGTGTTTATTAAAGTAATTGAACAATTTGTGATTAGATTCGAGCGAATTGGAGGTGGAACCACAAGGTAAAGCGATAGTTGAGGATTAAGTGGAGTTCAAGGCTTTGAGGTAAGTGTTTGGTTTAACCCTAGCTTGAGGGAATAGGAGTTGAGACTTGTTGCTAATTTCTATGTGATCGAGTATGATGTATAGGCATGGTGACGAGTATCTATATATCGGTGTCTAGCATGATTGTGAGTCCTTATAATGTGATTATCATGAATTGGATGTGAACTTCAGATCTATTGGAGGATTTCTATACGTCGTGAATAACATGTGAACGACGATATGATTATTTGATTCCTAGGCGCATTGGCTCGATTTGTGATGCGAATGTTGAAAGTATATGAAATGACTTGATTATTTGGAGCGTTGGCTCAAAATGGTAGAGTAGATTATGAGGTAAGAAAAGTAAGAAAGAGAAAACGTTGTTGATTATTCCCTTGCCGGGACATTTGGTTTCACTTGTTGGTTTCTTTCACTGGCCGGGATTTTTGTCAAATATTTGCTTATTTTTATGTTCCTTAATTGTGACTGTTGTTTGGGGAGTCGGACTATAAAGGATATTGAGGATCGGGTTGCGCGCCGCAACAATGATATTGAGGATCGGGTTGCACTCCGTAACAATGATATATGAGGGTCGGGTTGCGCGCCGCAACAGTGATACCTGATAAATGGTATGGGTCGGATTATATGCTACAATAGTGGTATTTGTGGATACTGAAAAATCCCTATACAACAGTATCTATAAAAGGAGAATGAAATAGAAATGGTATGCTTCTACACTCATTTGAGAACGAACGTTTGCTTTAGGAGGGAGGATATAATGACCCGGCCGGTCATTTTGAGTATTTTACCCCTAATTCCCTATTTATTGTCTCTTGTAGGTTATATTGTGGTTATGTGACATGTGGGGGTGGTTCCTTTTGGTTTTGGGCGAGTTTCAGAATGATGGGACACTTAGTCCAAAAGCTGAAAGCTTAAGTTGAAAGAGTTAATTGGAGTTTGAATTTCGTGTTGACTACTCTGGGATGGCATTTTGATGGTTCCAATAGCTTCGTAAGACAATTTGGAACTTAGGAGCATGTTCAGATATTAATTTGGAGGTCAGTAGGTATTTTCGGCTTGAATTAGCAAAAGTTCAAAAGTTAAAGGTTTAGCAGATTAAGAAATTTAACCGAGAGTTGACTTTATTGATATCGGGTTGGATTTCAATTTTGGAAGATGGAATAGATATTTTGTGTCATTTATGATTTTTGTACAAAATTTGAGGTCAATCAGAGTTTGTTTGATATGAATTTGCATTAGTTTTGGAAGTTGGATGTTCATGGTTTCAATCAGTTTGAATTGAATTGTGATTTATAGAATCGATGTTGATTGATTTGATTTTAGGCCTCGAGTAGGTTCGTCATATGTTTTGAAACATGTTTCTATATTCGGATGGGGTCTCGGGGACCCTGAATATGAATCGGATTGAATTCAGACCGTCACTTGACTTGATGGATTGTTAAAACTGGTGAGGTTCTGGTGCAATTGCACCTGCATGCTTTGGGTCGCACTTGTAGCATCATAGAATCGGCCATTGAGTCGTAGAAGTGCAAGTTGGGCTGGCAAGCTGGGATCGCAGTTGAGGTCACTCCTCCATTGAATAGGACGCGCAGAAGCGGCTAGCCTCCGAATAAGCGCAAGCACAGATACGCTTAGGGGTCTGCTGGTGCAATATTTTAGGGGCTTAAGTGAGGACAACAACAAAGTCCACGGTAACTTGCTCCCATTTCCACTCGAGAATCTCAAGTCTAAGCAACCCACCTATCCTCTGGTGCTCATAATTCACCTGCTGATAATTTAGGCACCGAGATACTCCATTATGTCTTTCTCCGTTGTTCTCCACCAATAGTGCTTCCTAAGATCCTTATACATCTTAGCGGAACCCGAATGAATGGAGTACCAGGAGTTGTGGGCCTCCTGAAGAATCAACTCCCACAACCAATCCACATTGGGCACACATAATAGACCCTAAATCCGCAATACTCCATCATCTCCGATAGATACCTCCTTTGCATCGTCGTGTTGTACCGCGTACTTAATGACAAGCAAATGGGGTGTAACGCCCCATGAATTTTTTACTCAAAAACCCAAAATCTCGTAGTGCTTAGTTAGTAATATGTGGTAAAAATTTATCCGTCATCTCCGATAGAGCTTGCTCGCCGCGATTTAGACCTTTTGGATTGATATGTGCATTAAAAAGTTAAGGAAAACTATTTTTCAGAAGGGCGCATTTCTGCGGATCATTATGCTATCGTATAATAGCAATGCGGCCCGCATAACAGCCATAGAGTGAGGTAGAATTTTGGCTAATTTGAGGACAACTATGCGGCTAATTATGTGATCGCATAATCGATATGTCGGCCGCATAGTCGTCGTATAACCTCCTTGGGATTTTTGCGAATTGCATTTCTACTGTGCATTATGCAACCGCAGAATAGGTATAAGGACTGCATTTTGGTCACATAATCGGGAAGAATTTTCAAGTCTTGAGGGCCATTTTTGTAGTCCCTTTTGCGAGCCGCATTTCTGTTATGCGGTCACATATGACCGCAGATTGAGTCGGGGCTCCTATTTTCTAATTGTAAGAATTTAAGGAAAGCTCTAATGAGGTATGTATGGTTAAAACCCCCTCTTCTTAGAAATTGTGCTCCTTTGGTGTCCATAAAATATTGCAAGACCGAAATTTGATTGATGTATGGATTGTTATTTCACATGAATTGGCGTTGCAAATATATATGTGAAAGGCGTGTCTCAATGTGTTAAATATACTATTCTTGGTAATTTAAGGATGTGTGGAGAATGTGAATCGTGTGCTAAAATATCTGATTTCAAGTCAAGTTTAAATTAAGATTGTTATGCCAAAATATGTGAAATATTCTCTATGTTCATAACTTGAATTGCTCTTGTATGTGCCTATTATCTTAAATCGCAAGCTTAATGTTAATAGTGGAAATGATGTGAAATGTAGTGGAAAAGAGTTTGAGTCATGAAATGTGGCCGAGTGCCAAGTATGATGTAAAAATTGTGGCCCCAAGTGCCGATGGACTAATATATGTGAGATAAAGATTGAAATGAGATAATTGATGAAAAAGGAAAAACATCAAGGTAAGACGGCCTAGCTGATCGGGACGTGATCGGGACGTGATCGGACGCCATGCCGCACACATGGTAGTATTGTGCTGATATTGAAACTAAAAAGTGGGAATGAAATTGTGACAGAGGTACATTTCTCAAGTGAGGCAACCTAGCCGATCGGTTCGTGATCGGACTCCGCATAAGAAAGAGGTCGTATTTTGAATGATGATGCAACAGTATTAAATGTCCTAACCTAAAACTATGGAAATTATGTGAAGCCTATGTGATCTCTTTTATTTGATGATTTGGTGATTGTTTAAAGCCTTTATTGATACTTATGATTTCTTTATTCTTGTATGATAGTTACTTTCTAATGAGATGGTGTCTAGTTATACATACTAGTACTATTTTATGGTACTAACGTCCCTTTTTCCAGGGCCACTACATCTTTGAATGGGTGTAGGTTGTTCCGTAGCAGACATTCCCGATCGTAGGTAGCGGAGCATCCTCCTCTCAGCAATCTTCGTAAACCTCCTTTTCTTCTAGGGGTTATGCAGTATATCTTTTGTTATAAATTACCACTTTTGAGGTATAGTCAGGTCCTTATTGCCAGCATTATCATAATTGTCTTTTGTATCTTTCGAGGCTCTGTAGACGTTTGTGTGGTTTATTTACGGATGTTGGATGGGTCAATGAACTGTATTTTGATTCTATGCTCTTGTTCCTTTACACTGTAACTGTATGTAATTTTAGAGACATAACTATGGTTTAAGTGTTGTAATATAAAATGAACTAGCAATGTCATATGTACGATCTTTCCTACTATCTAATTAAATTAAAACATGGTTTCTTGATCATAGTGAAGTGGGTAGAGAGTGTCCAAAGAGGCTTACCCAGTTGGGTTCACTCGATTGAGCCCCGGTCGCGCCTCCCAGGTTGGACCGTGACATGGGGGTCATTGTACTGACGCTCTCTAATGAGATCATATAAATAAGACAGAGACACCACGCAAGCCAGAACTTGACTCAGCTCCAAAACATCGAATATAAGAAACTTGTTGGCTAAGACCTGAACATCCAATGCTAAGGGCCTCTATGCTACTGGTAGCTACGCTAAACTGCCCAAGCTCATCGCCTCTCGACTCAAGGCATCGACCACCACATTTGCCTTCCCAGGATGATATAGAATGGTGATATCATAGTCCTTAAGAAACTCTAACAATATCCGATGCTGAAAGTTAAGATCATTCTATTTGAACAAATGTTGTAGACTCTTATGGTCAGTGTAGACCTCACAAGGGACACCGTACAAATAGTGCGGCCAAATTATCAAGGCAGGAACAATGGTTGCCAATTCCAAATGGTGAAAACGATAATTCTTATCATGAACCTTTAGTTGTCTAGGTGCGTAGGAAATCACCCTACCATCTTGCATTAACACTGTGCCAAGGCCAATACGTGATGCATCACAGTATGCAGTGTAAGACCCTAAACCCGCAGGCAATACCAAAAGTGGGGCTGTAGTCAAAGCACTCCTGAGCTTTTGGAAGCTCTCCTAACACTCCATGGACCAACTAAAAGAAACACCTTTCTAGGACAATTTGGTCATATGTGCAGCAAAAGATGAGAAAGCTTCTACGAAATGACGATAATACCCGGCCAAACAAAGAATCCAGATCTCAATAGCTGAATATGGTATGGGAAAACATTCCACTGCTTTAGTATTCTTTGGATCTATCTTGATCCCCTCACTCGACACCACATCACCTAAAAACGCCACTAAATCAAGCCAAAATTCACACTTTGAAAATTTTGCATGCAACTTTTCTCTCAAGGTCCGGAGTACAATTCTCAAATGCTGCTCATGATCCTCTCGGCTGTAGGAGTACACCAAGATGTTGTCTATAAACATAATGACAAATGAAACAATATAGGGATGGAATACACTATTCATTAGGTGCATGAATGCTTGGGGCTTTGGTCAGCCCAAATGACATCACAAGGGACCTGTAGTGGCCATACCCTGTCCTAAATACGCTCTTCGGGATATTCGAATCCCAAATCTTTAGCTGATGATACCCTTACTGCAGATCAATATGTTAGAACACTCTAGCACCTTGTAGCTGTTCGAATAAGTAATCAATGTGCGGGAATGGATATTTGTTCTTCACTGTAACCTTGTTCAACTGTCGATAGTCAATAAATATACGCATGGAACAATCCTTTTTCTTTACAAATATAACCGGAGCACCCCAAAGTGATACACTCGGCCAAATGAAACCCTTATCGAGCAACTTTTGCAACTTCTCCTTCAAACTCCTTCAACTTTGCTGGGGCCATATGATATGGTGGAATAGAAATAGGCTAAGTGATCGGCAACAAGTCAATACCAAAATTAATTTCCTTATTGGGCGGCATGCCCAAAATATCTGTCGGGAGTACATCTGGATAGTCCTTACAACCAAAACTGACTTAACGATAGGAGTATCAATACAAACATCTATTACAAAGGCTAGATATGAATCACACCCCTTCCCAACCATCTGTTGTGCCTTAAGAAAGGACACAACCCTACTAGGAACATAATACAAAGTACCCCACCACTCCAACCACAGTAAACTCAGCATAGCCAACGTCACATCTTGGCATGACAATCTAGAATAGCATGATAGGGCGACAACTAGTCCACGCCTAAGATAATATAAAATTCTACCATAATGAGCAATAATAGATCAACTTTGGTCTTAAAACCAACAATGAAGACTAAACACGACTGATACACACCGTCAAGAATAATAGAATATCGCACAGGTGTTGACACATAAATAGGAGAACTCAAAGAATCACAACATATACCCAAATACGGAGTAAAGTAAGATGATACATATGAACAAGTGGACCCTGGATCAAATAAGACTGATGCAGCTCTATGAAAAACTGGAATAATACTTGTATTAACTGCGTCTAATGCACGCCTCCGTCCTACCCAAAAAAGCATAACATCTGGCCTGGCCTCCCCTTCCAGGGTGACCATAATCGTGTTAATAGCTTTAAACAACTACAACTTCAATACTCAGTAAAGAAAGTATTTCCATGAAACAATATCTTCCAATTCTAATGCATGACACAATCTAAATAATAAAAGAGATAGCATGAAATAGCAACTACGACTAAATGCATGAGAGTAACTCAACAATGGAAAAAATATCATGTAACAACAACTACAAATGAATGCACATAAGGAAACCTTGACAGTGAAAATCATAACATGTAATAACAACTTCAATTAAAACATGTGAGAATAAACTTCACATTGAATTATGAAAAAAATAATAATATCTTAAATTAAGTTCCTATAAGTAACCCAAGAGTCTAAACCGATAAAATATCATATATAAACTCGTGTATACATTCGTCACCTCCTGTACATGTCTTCCACATAATTCAAATAGTACAAAATACCCAAATCCTATGGGATAGTTTCCCCCACACAAAGTTAGACAAGATACTTATTACAAACAAGCTAAACCAATCCACTAATAATCCCTTCTCACGCAAATCCAACTTTAGACAGCTCAAACCTAGCCAAGATAACTTAATATCATAAATAAAAGAAATACGAAGCAGTTCAGAATAATAAATATTTAATCTGTAACGAAAATAAGAAAGCCAACTAAAAAGCCAATCCCGGGCCTATACCTCGGAACCCAGCAAAACTCATAAATTTTGAACACCCATTTCTGTAATGACCTGGCCGGTCATTTCATGTGTTATAGCTTTGTTTCCCCTATTCCTGCTTCTTATCATCTTGTTTAGCCGTGTTATGTTCTATCGGGTTGGTTGGCTCGGGTTCAAAGAGGTTTTGGTAAGGTTTGAGACACTTGGTCTCTTTTGAGTAAGCTTAAGTTGGAAAAGTCAACTAGACGTTGAATTAAGTGAAAAAGGGCTCGGATGCAAGTTCTAATGGTTCGGATAGTTTTCTTAGGTTATTTGGGACTTAGGAGTGTGATCGAAACGTGTTTTGGAGGTCCGTAGTAGGTTTAGGCTTGAATTTGAGAAATTATAATTTTGGTATTTTCCGGTTTATATGTGAGACTTTGATATAGGGGTCCGAATGGAATTCTGGGAGTTATAGTAGGTCCGTTGTGTCATATGGGATGTGTGTGCAAAATTTAGGTCATTCGGACGTGGTTTGATAGACTTTTTGATCAAAAGCGAATTCGGAAGTTTTTGGAACCTTAGCCTTGAATCCGATATTATTTGGTTGATTCGATGTTTTTTGAGGTGTTTGGAAGATTGGTGTAAGTTTGGATAGTGGGTATGTGACTTGTTCATGCTATTCGTTGAGATCCCGGAGGGACTCGAGGTGATTTTAGATGGTTGACGGGAGAATTTGGAGTTGAGTTTGGCAGCTGAAGTTTATTGTTATTGTCATAACTGCACCTGCGGTTGGGAGGCCGCTGGTGTGATACCCGTAGAAGCGGAAGGCAAGCCGCAGAAGCGGCCAAGAGGGAGGTCTGCTGGAACCACAGAAGCGGCTATTTGAGCACACCTGCGATAGCGCAGGTGCGGTCGTTTGGTCACAGATGCGTAAGACGACTTTTAAGTTAAAACCGTATATGCGGTCACGGAGGTGTGTGTTTGGGACCGCAGGTCGGTATTCCTTAGCCAGAAAGTATATAAACCATCATTCGCAATTTTCAACCTTTCTTCACCATTTTTAAATTGATTCTGTAGATTTTGAGGGGATTTTGAAGAGGGAATTAGAGGGAACTTCATTGAGGTAAGATTTTAATCGAAAACTCGTTCCTATGATATTATTTCATTGATTAGGGTTGCAATTTATGGAAATTGGTGGATAAATATTGAAGAAACTAGGGCTTGAGATTGCAGACATTTGATTAAGGATTTGAGGGGTCATTTGTGGTCGGATTTTTGTACTTTTGATATGGATAAACTCATGGGAGGATAATGAGTTTATTGATGTAATTTTTATCGGATTCTAAGACGTGGGCCGGGGGATCGGGTTCGGATAATTTTGGGATTTGTGTTGTTATTTGATTATTTTCACATGAGCTTCGTTCGCTTGGCATATTCTGACATCATGATTCAGATTTTGGATAGATTCGACGCGCGTTGAGGACGAGGTGAGAGGCAAAGGCATCGCGGGCTAGAGTTTAGACTGGATATAGGTAAGTAATGATTGTAAATGTTGTCATGAGGGTATAAAATCCCGGATTTCACATCTTTGTGCTACTTTGAGATGACGCACACGCTAGATGACGACACTACAAAAAAATTGCATTTAGCAATGGATTTTAGCAACAAACTTAGTTCCGTCACTGATTAGCGATGGATTAGCTACGGAATAATAGTTTCGTTGCAAAAAAAGACAAAAAATAGTTAGTATATAATATAGCAACGGAATAGCGACGAAATTGAAATATCGTCGCTAAATATTGGCGCTAAATATTGGCGCCCTCAATTTAGCTACGGATTTAGTGACAAAACTTGAGTGACATAATTTATTTACCTACAGCAATGAAATTTCCGTCGCTATTCTTAATTTCTGTATCAAAATTGTTTTAAGTTACTTGCTACGAAAATTTCCGTTGATAATATTATATCCCGTGAAAAATAATATCATTATTAGCGATGGAATTTAAGCCGTCGCTAAATACCACTTAATTATTTACCCTAGGGCACAAAATTGGTAAAAGTTGTGTCTTTTCTTCTTCTTACAGTGTAGAACGCTGGGAGCAAATATAGGCAGTTGGGAGCAAAATCAATGGAAAACACACTTAAGGGAAAGAACAAGAGCAGAAATTAGTAGCCAACGTGAATCTAAGGTGTGCAGATGGCTTTAATTTGTTTCTTCTTCTATTTTTTAGGAATCAGTAGCTTGATGGCAGTGCTAATGACTATGAATACTATGTTCTTTACTCTGCATGTGAGTGAACATTTTCAAATTAATAGTTTTCTTCTTACTTTATTTGCATCAATTTGGAGCAGCTAGGGGTTGGAGCTTTATCAGATTTTAATTGTAAAAGGGGGCATTTTTTGTATGTAAAGTTCTTTTCTTTCATGGTTGTACTTGTGTTTCTAGTTAAATTGTCAACATAGGATCTTTTTTACGCGATTATTTAGGTTTTCACTATATGTGTATTTGCTTCTTTTATAGTTTTACTGACTCTTTATGTGCTTGTCTTGGTAAAGAGGTTATATGTTTTACAGTGGTGTTTCTGCTATAATTGTTGGTTCCACTACTTCTTCTGCTGTGTATTTTGGTACTTGTGAGTTTCGTAAGTCAATCTTATCTAATTTCCCACAAGCGGAAGGTTCGGTTGGTTTTACAAGGGGAATGGGTCCTAGAGTACTACATAGTGCTTGTTTTTCAACTCTTGTGTACTTTGCATTTGAGACAGCTAGGCTTACAATTCTGGATCAGTATCTGAAGCATAAGGAGCTTGAGAGTCTGGATCCTACAGATGCAGCACAAGCCGATTAGAGCGTATGAGTATGATTCTTAAATATAGTTGCTAAAACCTTTGGTAAGTGCTCTTTTATCTTAAGATTAGTGTCTTCACTGGCTTAGAAGAATGTATGTGGATTCAGTTAGCTAATTTTAGACGGATATGTTTAGCTGCTTGCCTGTTTCTTGTTATCTTATTCTGGCACTATATTACTACCTTAAAGCATAAATGATATGAAGTGCACTTTAGTAAATTTCTGGTCGGAAGCAGCAAAACTTTTACTTTTATTGGATCTTATACAGTCCATTTATTTCAAAAATCAACTAACTAGAACCAAAATAAGTGATTCTCTTTTAATTATGTATGTCACATAAGGTGATAGTCTAGCATCGGTTTACCCGAATGAAAATGTTAGAACATCGATGACTATTGAATAATTAATTTAAGTATAATCAAGTTGTACAATAGCATGCATGACTTATATTTGAGCTACATATTTATGGATTGAAGGACAATGAAAATGAACCACCAAAAAAAGAAAAGAAACAGATAGCAGTATGGTAAAAAAATGAAAAGATGGACATGAACACTATTAGTTGGTTTACTCATTGACAGAATGATTGTGTCACATACTTCTTCAGAGGAAATAAGAAAATTTTTTGATTGCTGGATTTGCTATATTATTTCCTTGCTTTTCATTTCATCAAGTGGAATACAATGGAACGTAAAGTAGCTCTACTGTTGACACAATGGTAGTGTTTTTTGGTGAGTTATTGTAGCCTTAGTATGATTGAGAAGATGGTGGCATTCTTGTGTTTACTAAGCAGGAGTTTTTGATGTCTTTTTTATATATATATATATATATAT
>MU731303.1:98302-136565 GCA_026770625.1 Nicotiana glauca
ATGCATCTATTTATGATATAACATGCAGTGTTTACAGCCTCTGCCCAGAAGCTGTGAGGCAATTTGCTAGATAGTAACATTGTTCTAGCAATATACTCAAAAGTTCTACTTTTCCTTTCAACTACTCCATTTTGTTTTGGAGTCGTAGGGGCAGAGAAATTGTGATCTATGCCATTTTCATCACAAAATTCAACAAACTTAGAGTTTTCAAACTCAGTTCCATGATCAGACCTAATGGATGCAAGATGATTTCCTAATTGTTTCCGAATCTTCCTAACAAATGCAGAAAACATGTCAAATGCTTCATCTTTGGAAGTTAGAAATAAAACCTAGGTCAATCTAGAATAGTCATCTACTAGCACCATTACATACTTCTTTCCACCTCTGCTCATGGTTCTCATTGGACCAAATAGATCCATATGAACTAGTTACAATGTCTTATACATACCATTTTCTTGGATTTGAAGGATGAACTTACCTGCTTCCCCCTTGCACATGCCTCACAAACTTTGTCTTCCTTGAACTTGATATTAGGTAAACCTACAACCAAGTCCTTGGAGACTAATTTGTTTAGCTGATTTAGACTAGCATGGCCAAGTCTTTTGTGCCATAGGATTGGATCATTAACTAACACACTTAAGTAAGTGAGTTCATTTTCTGAAAGAGTTGACAAATCTACAATGTAAATATTGTTAACTCTTTTTCCCTGCAAAACAATCTCGTCAGTGGTAAGGTTAATCATAAAGCATTTGGTGGAGGTAAAATCCACAAGATTACTAATGTGAAAGGAACTGGTCCTTGTGCCCAGTCATATATTTTGAGCAGCCACTATCTATATACCATATTTGGATTCTCCCTTTCAGTTGGACCTGCAAAAGGAAATCAGGGGTTAGTCTTAGAAACCCAAACTAGTTTGTGTCCATTTCTATAAGCAAAATGATGAATTAAATTCCTTCTTGCCCATCCTGGCAACTTATTCTTTTCTTTAACAAAACTTTGTTCTTTTGACTGGGCATTTCTTTTGCATTCGATTCATTTTTGTAATGGCAAGTCTTACCATAGTGTGTGCAGATTTTATTTTCAGGAAGAGTGAGGCACTTGCTTTTTGGATCCTATTTAGGAGCTTGAGTCCCATAGCCATGTCCTCTTTCGTTACTGCTGTGATGCTCTTGCAACCAGGAGAGAGCATCAGAGGCTTTGTTCCACTTGCACTTCTGTCTAGTTCATGTTTTACCTTTCCTAAATCTTCTTTTAAGACTTTGTTGAATTCATCTTTCCTGTATAATTCATCTTTCATTTTTCTCAAATTTTCTTCTAGAGTGAGACATGTGTGATCAACTATCTTCTTTCCTGTTCCTCATTTCAGATTCAGGTTTTCAGACTTAAGTTCTAGGACACTGTTGTCAAGTTCAAGAACCTGGTTCTTCAACTTAGCATTTTTGTTATCACTCTCATTTGCCCTAGACTCTAGACTTTTATATTTTGCTTTTGGAATCACACATTCCCTAGACATAACTTCCTTCTCATTATTAATTATCTCAGACTCATCAATGAAGTTTGTTAATAGCTCAGCCAGCCTTTCTTTAGACAAGAATTTAATCTTGTCTTTGAGATGAAGAATACTAACCTCTTGTTCATCCTCTGATTCTCCAATGGCCATTAGTGCTTGCTCCTCCTTAGCTTCATCTTCTGAGTCTTCATCTGAAGTTTCTCCCCATGGAGCAATCATAGCCTTGGTTGAACCTTTATTTCTCTTTGGTTGAACCTGTTCCTTCGTTCAGCGCTTTCTTTCTTCCACTCAATTTCCCATTGAGGGCAGTTTTTGATCATGTGGTCTGTCTTACCACACTTGTAGCATCCCTCATTGGTCTGTTTCTCTGGAGCTCTTGATTTTTTAAAGTTTGTACCTCTTGAAGAACCATTTCCTCTCATTAGGTACTTCTTGAAATCCCTAGTGATCATAGCCATTTCATCATCTTTCAAATCTGCACCTTCAGCAATTTTGAGAGCTAAGCTTCTCTTCTTTTTGGGCGTGTCCATCTTCATGCGTTGTCTCCTCATTTCATAAGAAGTTAAATTTCCAATTAGTTTATCCAGTCTGAGGGTAGCAATGTTTTTGGATTCCTGAATGGCAGTGATCTTGCTTTCCCATGTGACTGGCAGAACTCTTGTCAGAAGCTTCTCAATCTTGTCTTCTTCAAGGATAGTCCTTCCAACAGATTCAAGTCCATTTGTCAAAGTGGTGAATTTAGTATACATCTTCTGGATAGTTTCTCCTTTTTTCATAGTGAAATTCTGATATTGAGAATACAAAAGTGTTCCTATTGTTCTTTTCACTTGTGTTGTTCCTTCATGAGCCACTTATAGTGTCCCATATTTCCTTGGCAGTTGTAGAGCTTTGGATCCTGCTGTACTCATCTGGTCCTAGTCCATATACAAGCCACTTCTTAGCCTTACCATTTTCTCCCATTTCCTCAGGTCCTCAGCAGTACAATCAGCCCTTGTTTTTGGCACATCAATTCCTTCAGCATTCTTCTTAGTGGTTGCTAGGGGACCATTAGTGACTATGTCCCAAAGTTCATAATCTTCCCCTATAATGTGGTATCTCATTATGTTCTTCCACCAAGAATAGTACAGACCATTGAAAAGTGGAGGCCTAGCAGTGGATTGCCTTTCCCAGTTCCCAGGTGGTGCACTCATTGTTGATCTTCTCCTAAGGTGTTAGCCTCTTCAAGGATAACCCGATCTGATACCAATTGATGTTCTAAATGTCAATACCACATAAGAACGGGGGTGATTTGTGTGGTACCTAATTTTCTCACTAGAAGAACCTGGTTCTTCTAGATATACTTAATATGACTGTTTGCAGAATTAAGAGTGCATAAAGTAAAGAACACAGAGATTTTTATGTGGAAAACACCTGGCTCAAAAGCCAAAAAACCACGACCTACTACTCAGTAGGATTTTCCCAAACTTCAACTAAGATCATTGAGCCAAAAACAGCATTTACAAACTCTTGTAAATCTAAGGATTAAACTCTAATCCCAGTGTAGCACACAGCCCCAGCTGTTGCGACACTTTCAAGTTAACTCTAACTTGAATACTCAAAGTACCTAATACAATTGATTCTATGAAAGCTGAAAGGAACATTATGAAAAATCCTACTACAATTGAACTAGAAATAAATAAAGACACAACGGAATTGGTTCTTCACTCTTGGTTCATGTAGCTTCATATTTGCACACTTGAATCACACTCAAATTGCTTGCAAAATTGCCTAGCTCTTTTGATCTCAATTTAGTTTAGCTTCTGCGTATGTGCAATCACCTGTAAAATAGAACAATAATTATTATTTATAGAGTTAGTAATCAGAGTTTGATTAAAACTTGAATTGCTGATCCTTCATCAAATTCGAGTCCTAGAAAAACTCAAACTTCAATCCTTATCCTTGATCCAGATGTAGTTCTCTTCACATAAGGAGACTTCAACTCCTTATCCTATGCAACCTTTTCGATCAAATCAGAAGATATTATTACTGATCCTTGAGACTTATCTTCTTCACACGTATGTCACCTGTGTAAGGATATCAACATTGTGTCTCACATGATGGACATGGTTCAGGACTGAGTTTATTTTGTCAATCGTCAAAACTTCATTTGAACTTAGGCCAACAAGATTATAACGCTTGGGCTAAAGGAGCCCCTCCGGAGTTTGCACATACCCCCAGTGAGCGTGGTTGATTATATTGAGGGATTGATCACCCCTAGACATGGATCTTGTCCAAAGTATTTATATGCATGGGGACGGATCTTCCTTACGGTGTAGTTTTGCCTATACTCAAATTGATTGATTATTGGTCAGTTGATGTATATATTCCGGGATGAGTCTTCCGTAGGACAAATTGGCCATATACAGTACTGAGTGATTGAGCATGATAAGTGGAAAGTGTGAGACAGTGAGATTGAGTACTCTGAGAGTGTGAGTACATGAGTTCATCTCTGAGATACATGGCATTACAATGCACAATGACATAAAAGCATAATGATGCATTTTTCCTCATGCTATACGGTATCACGTCATTCATGACTTCTCACACATATTGATATATGGGCATAGAGAGTTATTTCACACTTGCTATCATGAAAGAAAATGAATCATTTTATTTATTTGTGGAAAGGATTTTTGGGAAAATTTTTATAGTTTTCGAACTTATTCGTCATTTCGATAATTTCGTTAAGTATTTGGGTTTTCACGGATATACTTGAAAAGCGGAACTACTTTTCAAGAAATAAAGAAAAAACTAAGCATGTTATCCTTGAGTTGCTTCTTTTATTACTTGTTTTACATTGCTATGAACTATTGTTGGCTATTGGTGTTGGACCCGACATTTGTTCCCACTCGTCACTACTTTTAATCAAAGGTTAGAATTGTTACTTACTAAGTACATGGGGTCTGTAGTACTCATACTATACTTCTACACCTTGTGTGCAGGTGTTGGTTGATGATGGTGCTGTGATCGATGGGAGTACCTGCGTTCCAGTTGTAGCTGCCTCTTGTTCATAGTAGCCTTAGATTCATAAAACTCTGTTTATGTACTTTTCAAACAGATGATGTATTTACTTCATATCAACTTTGTAAATTCTATTCATAGATATCATAATTTTTACGACCAGTCCTTGGGGAATGTATCAAATTCAGATA
Source organism: Nicotiana glauca (assembly GCA_026770625.1). Lineage (NCBI taxonomy): Eukaryota > Viridiplantae > Streptophyta > Magnoliopsida > Solanales > Solanaceae > Nicotiana > Nicotiana glauca. The sequence continues at coordinate 103,004 of MU731303.1, forward strand.
TTTCATTACTTAATTGCTTTATTAATTGTTATTGGAATTGGTTAGTTGTTAATTGGCTTACCTAGCGGGTTGGGTTAGTTTCCATCACGACTAGTTGGAAATTGGGTCGTGACAGATTGGTATCATAGCTCTAGGTTCATAGGTTCTACAAGTCATGAGCAAGTGTCTAGTATAGCCTTGTGGATTGGTATGATGATGTCCATACTTATCTTCGAGAGGCTTTAGGGCCTTTAGGATATATGCTTCCCATCTTTCTTTCCTTATCATGCGACATTGATTCAGCTTGAGCGCTCGATATCAGTTGTGTATCGATGGCTTATGATTTCCATGGATGAGGTGTGAGATGTGATATTGGTGTGCTGATGATGGGTCAGTCTGGAGGACTTAAGGTTGGGTTTTGACTTTAGCTTCAGTAGAGAGATTTTAATTGTGTGAGCACATACTTTTGGATTTATAAGTCTGGTAGTGTCCCTATTAGTGGAATTTGTTTTATGACCCGAAATTCCCACCCTCGGGAGTCGTGATGGTGCCTACTCATAGAAGCTAGGCAAGCCACATATTTAGAATCCATAATGCTTTTGTTTTAAAATTATGTTTACCAATTAAATTAACAGGTGATAAATAACTTAACAACAGCGGAATTTATAATTTGGTAGAAGACTTAAACAAAGTAAACCAAAACAATAAGGAAAATCCACATTATGCCTTTACCCAGGACTGGTGTCAAAACATTCACGGACTATCTAAGCTCACTACATTCAACTGTCTGAAAATAGAAATAAAGTTTGTCTCGATACAAAAGGGAACAGATCATAATCAAGGATATAGGAGATGCCTGGCCTACGGACGCCTGCAGGACTACCTCGGGAATCTCGTTAACTGAAGACTAGCTACCCGAACTACTGTTGTCCACCGTATACTGCTCCAGTACCTAAATCTGTGCAAAAGAGCACCGAGTGTAGCATTAGCACAACCGACCCCATGTGATGGTAAGTGCCTAGCCTAACCCCGACGAAGTAGTGACAAGGCTAGACCAGACCCCCACATAAACTTGTGCAGTTATAAATACATATACAATGGAAACAGAAATACAGAGACAACCAATCAATAAGGGAGGGAAGCGTGATATAGGGAATAATAATAATAATTCAAAGTAAAAGTCACCAAGTAACGAAGGAAACATCATATCTTGGACATTAATAAAGAATCAGAATATCAATAAGTGCACGACATCACCCTTCATGCTTTTACTCTAATCTCACCAAAATATGGTGTAATAAAATGTGCACGGCATAAACCTTAATTATTTTACTCTCTTTTCTCACATATAATCAATATAATCGGCAGGGAATGGTACATCGTGTGGCACGACATCACCCTTCGTGCTTTACACTCTTTCCTCACAATAAACAACAATGCACGGCATCACCCTTCGTGCTTTAACACTCTTCCTCACCCAAACAACAGTCACAAACAAGGGCAAGGGAAATAAACAAAATAATAATAAAATTCCGGGGAAGGAAAAATTAATCAAAAAGCAACAATATCCCGGCAAGGGAACAATTTAATAACTCTTTCTCTTTCTTTCACTTTTATTCCATATCTCACTTTACCACTTGAGCCAATGATCCAAAGTGTTTAATCATTTCATATACTTTCAAAATTTTAATAAAACCCGAGACAATGTTCCTCGATGTACATCGGTCACAAATTCCTTCCACAAACTTTTCACAACAAATAGGAATCATTACAAGGCATGAGACATACAACGAAGATCGAGATATTCACAATTTAAAGACCCATGGTCATGCTAGACACCAACGTATAGATACTCGTCATGCCTATGTGTCGTACTTGACAATTAACAAATAGAAATTAGGACTCAACTCCTAATCCATCAAGCTAAGGTTAGACCAAACACTTACCTTAAACTTGCATGATTAAATCAATCCTCAATAACTGCCTTTCCTCTCAAATTTGGCTCCAAATCAATTGTACCTAGACAATAATGACTTCAATACATCAATAAATACTAAACCATATGAACACAATGCTTAATAAATCATTCTTTCTAAAAATCCGAAAATTAACACGGGCCCTCTTGGTCGAAAATCGAGGCTCTGACCAAAATAAATTCACCCATTCACCCACGAGTTCAAATATATCATTTGTTCTAGAATCCGACCGCAAAACGAAAAATCAAGAAAAGTCAAAAAGCCCTAACTCTACCAAATTCTCTAATTTCTACCCTTAATTTCACATATTTTAACCTAGAAATCTAATGGGTCTTAATGGAAATGGAAGCAAACAAGTTAAATATTACTTACCTAAGAGATTTATGGTGAAGAATTGCTCCAAAATCGCCCCTAGGGCTGTTGAAAATGAAGAAATGGTGAAACTTTGTGATATTACTGTATGGGTTCTATTTTGGAGTCTTTAAATGACTGAGCGGATTTTTGGTCTACACGATCGCAGACAATGGTTTGCGATCGCATAGGGTAAAATTTGCTGAGCACTGCGGTCGCGGACAACACCATGCGATCGCATAGAAGAAAAATCACGGCTGGGGCTTTACTCATTGAGATCACGTTGGGAATATTGCGATCGCATAGAACGAATGGTGAACCCCTGAAGTTTTGTCATGCCCCAACCTCGGGAGGCGCGACCGGAACTCAATCGAGTGACCCCAACTGTGTAAGCCTTACCAAACACTATCTACCCAACACAATACGAATAAGGGGACCATGCTTTCATTTATTCAACAAAGCGAGATAATATATTCAACATTTTTAGTTCATTTTAGATCACAACATTAAACTGTAGATAATTTAGTTTCCAAGGTTTCCATAGAGTTACAATTCGTAGGCAACATAAGTTTGGATTTACAACATGGATAGCACACCCATTCAATGCCCACACATAACCCACATATATTTCTACAAAGCCTCTAAGGATACAAAAATAAATGTGACAACGCCGACAACAAGGCCCCAGCTATACCTCAAAAGTGAAAGTCCAAAACAAGAAGATGTGCAATATAGCCCCTTGATGGAGAAAGGGGCTCACCAAGATCTTTGGGAAGGAGAATGCTCCACTACACACGATCAGCACTATCCGCTATGGAGCCACCTGCATTCATTTAAAAATGTAGCGCCCCCGGCAAAAGGGACATTAGTACCATGGAATAGTACTAGTATGTATAACTAAACACCATTTTATAAATCACATAGGTGAATCAAGTATGCAAATCATAAAATCATTCACATAATTCCCATAACTTAGTTTGGGGCATTCCTTTCATATGTTCATCACTGTTCTCAATACCACCTCTATCTTGAGCGGAGTCCGATCACGGTTGCCTCACTTGAGGCATGTATCTCAATCACTATTTCATTTCTTCTATCCGGAGTTCAATATCAGCACATCACCACCATGTGTGCGGCATGGTGTCCGATCACAACCCGATCGGCTAGGTCGCCTTATCTAGGCGTTTTTCCTTTACCATTAGTCATCACATACGATTCATTATTTCACATATATCATATCAATTCCTTGGCACTTACGGCCACCATTATCACATCATTTCCCATTTTCAATATTCATCTTGCAAGTTGTGATCATAGACATATACAAGAGTAGTTTAAGTTGCAAGCACAGGTAAGTGAGCACATAGCTAGCATGAATAATTCTCAGTTTCAATCTTGGCCTATAGCCTAAGCATTTCGACACATAATCGTATTCTTCATACTTCTCTAAATTTTCAAGAATGGTACATTACATCACATTGAGGCACATCCTTCACGTATATGTGTAGATAATTGAAAATCAATTAATGCGCAATAACAATCAGTACATTAACCAATTAAAACCTTACCACACTTTCGTAAACGCCCACAGAGCTCAATTTCTAATAAAAGGGGGTTTTAGCCATACATACCTCAATATAGCTTCCCTTACTCTTTACAAATTTTCGGAACTCTTATCACTTCAATCTATTATGTAAGAATTAAAAATTAATCCGAGAATTAGAGACGAGTTTGAGATTCTAGCTTGGTTCGTGCATAATATCAAACACTAAAGTTGCATTATGATCTTAGGCCCCTTTTGAGAGAATTTTCTATCCTTTTATACCCCAATTTCTCCTTTTTTAGTTTACTTGCTTCCAATACCCTATGTTTTTACATGCATGCAAGGAATTAATTCTTATACCCATCAATTAACTTACTAATGACCCTTTAAAGCTGAGTGTAGAAATGATAACTAAGGTGATGAATCCTTACCTCTTGGGATGAAAATTTAGTTGCCCTTGCTTGATTATCTTCAAGGATTCAAGAAGGTTTCAAGGAGTAATTTGGTGGGTGAAACTTTCTCTCACTTAGGCCTCTCTGCCTCACTCTAGAAATGTCCAAAAAATTGCTCAAAGTAAGCTATAATACCGAATATAACGATCGGGGCATCGGGTTAAAAATTAGAAAATTGGAGCCCAGAGTCGGATCTGCGATCTCATTTGCGATCGCAAAGTGGAAATGGGGGCCGCATATTGGACCGCAAAAAGGCTCCCAAAACCTGAACTTTCTGCTTTGGAATGCGACGGAAATGCGATCCGCATACTCATTTTGCGGTTGCATTATGCACCGCAGAACTGACCTTCACAAGATCCGAAGGAAATTATGCGACAACTATGCGGTCCGCATATCGGTTATGCGATTGCATAGTGGACCGCACTTTTAACCTCAAATTAGCTAACACCCTAACTCACTCTGCGACAGAAATGCAGTCCGCATACCTAGTATGCAACCGCATTCTAGACCGCACATTTATACTTTTCTGGGAAACTTTGACTCTTGGTTTTTAATTGCATAGAGTAGCTCAAAGAATTTTTGTGAGTTTCTATCACCTGACCCTAACTAGGCACTACGAGGTTTGGGTTTACAGTGGAAATTTTTCACGGGGCCTCAAACTGCGTCGAACTTCTTCCGAGTCAACGGAAGTACAGTAACAAAGTCCATAATGATCCGCTACCACTTCCACTCGGGAAGCTCAATCCTTTGAAATAAGCTACCAGGCCTCTGATGCTCATATTTAACCTGCTGACAATTCAAACACCGATCCACATATGCAACGACACCCTTCTTCATTCTACGCCACCAATAATGCTACCGCAAATCCTGGTACATCTTCGTGGCGCCCGAATGAATAGAGTACCGGGAACTATGGGCCACCTCTAAAATCAACTCTCGAAGCCCATCCACATTAGGCACACATACTCGACACTGCAATCTCAAAACTCCATCATCATCTAAGGTAACCTGCCTGGAACCTCCGCACCGCACCATGTCTCTAAGGATACACAAATAGGTGTCATCAAACTGCCGATCACGGATGCGCTCCAATAATGAAGAACGAGCGACCGTGCAAGCTAACACACGACTGGGCTCCGAAACATCCAGTCTCACGAAGTGATTGGCTAAGGCCTGAACATCCAAAGCAAGCGGCCTCTCACCAACTGGAATATCTGCAAGATTGCCCATACTAGTTGACTTCTTACTCAAAGCATCGGCCACCGCATTGGCCTTTCCTGGAGAATATAAAATGGTGATATCATAATCCTTCAACAATTCCAACCATCTCCCTTGCCTCAAATTCAACTCTTTTTGCTTGAACAAGTACTGAAGACTCTTATGGTCAGTGAACAGCTCACACGCCACGCCATACAAATAGTGCCTCCAAATCTTCAATGCATGTACTATGGCTCCCAACTCCAGATCATGAACCAGATAGTTCTTCTCATGAATCTTCAACTGCCTCGAAGCATAGGCAATAAGCTTGTCACCCTGCATCAACACTATACTAAGCCCAACACGGGAAGCATCACAATAAACTGTATAAGGCCCTGAACCTGTAGGAAAAACCAATACCGGTGTCGTAGTCAGAGCTGTCATGAGCTTCTGAGATCTCGCCTTGCACTCCTCCAAACACCTGAACTAGGCACCCTTCTGGGTCAATATGATCATCGGGGCTGCAACAGATGAAAACCCCTCCACGAATCGACGATAGTACTCTGCCAACCCCAAGAAACTCTGAATCTCTATAGCTGATGTTGGTCTAGGCCAGTTCTTGACTGCCTCAGTCTTCTATGGGTCCACCTGAATACCCTCTACCTATACAATATGACCCAGAGATGCAACTTAACCCAACCAGAATTCACACATCGAGAACTTAGCATATAACTGACTATCCCTCAGAGTCTGAAGAACCACTCTAAGGTGCTGCTCGTGCTCCTCCTGGCTGCGGGAGTATATCAATATATCATCAATGAAAACTATCATGAATGAGTCCAAATAAGTCCTGAACACTCGATTTATCAAGTCCATGAAAGTTGTTGGGGCATTCGTCAACCCGAATGACATAACCAAGAACTCATAATGCCCGTACCAAGAGCAGAAAGCTGTCTTAGGGACATCAGAACCCCTAACCCTCAACTGATGGTAGCCAGATCACAGGTCAATCTTGGAAAATACCCTGGCACCCTGAAGCTGGTCGAACAAATCATCAATTCTCGGCAGCGGATACTTATTCTTGATCGTTACCTTATTCAATTGTACACATTCTCATTGACCCATCCTTCTTCTTTATAAATAACACCAGCGCACCCCACGGTGAAACACTAGGTCTAATGAAACCATTCTCAAGCAAATCCTGCAACTGGTCCTTCAACTCTTTCAATTCTGGCGGGGCCATACGATATAGCGGGATAAAAATGGGCTGAGTGCCCTGAGCCACATCAATGCAAAAATCAATATCCCTATCGGGCGGCATACCCGGCAGGTCTGAAGGAAATATCAGGAAACTCCTGAACAATTGGCATAGAATCAATAGAAGGAACCTCAGCACTGGAATCGCAAACATAAGCAAAATAGGCCAAACACCCCTTCTCGACCATACGTCGAGCCTTCACATACGAGATAATACTGTAGGTAGAATGACCTAGAGTACCTCTCCACTCTAAGCGATGCATATCCGGCAAAGCTAAGGTCACAGTCTTGGCATAATAGTCCAAGATAGCGTGGTAAGGTGATAACCAGTCCATCCCCAATATAATATTGAAGTCAACCATGTCTAGAAGCAATAAATCCGCAATTGTCTCAAGGCCTCCAATCACCACAATACAAGAATAACGGACTCGATCAACCACAATATAATCACCCACCAGTGTGGACACATAAATAGGAACACTCAATGGATCACTAGCCATGACCAGGCACGATGCAAAATAAGATGAAACATACGAATACGTAGACCTTGGATCAAATAACACTGAAGCATCTCTATCACAAACCAGAACTGTACCTGTAATGACTGTATTTGAAGCCTCATCCTCGGGTGTAGCTTGAAGAGCATAACAACGGGGCTAGGTCCCACCACCCTGAACCATATCTGTAGGTCAATCTGCTGCAGGCTGGCCTCCACCCCTAGCGGCCTGAGCTCCACCTCTAGGACCTCTACCTCCACCTCTAGCACCTCTACCCCCACCTCTAGCTGGCTGGGCGGGCTGTGGAACACCTGGTGCCTAAACCATGGCACGAGAACCCTGGTGCTGGGAACTGCTTGGTGCTCGAGGGCAAAATCTAGCAATATGACCTGTGTCTCCACAAGTGTAACAAGCCTTCAACTACTGAGTCTGCTGGCCCTGTCGACTTGGATGACCACCATGGAAACTCTGAAGTAGCGGTGCACTGAATGGTTGCTGATTAGAATAGTGAGCCTGAGAACCACGGCCACCTGATGCACCGTGAGAATCCTGAAGTGCGAGAAAAGGCCTAGGAGGATGTCCTCTACCATATGAATCTCTACCTCCAGACGAGGTATTACTGAATCTGCCAGAATGATGGGGCCTATTGTCTCCCCCATGACTACCCCCCACGATAATACCATCTCAATCCTCCGGGCCACATTGGCCGCCTCCTGAAATGTGATATCACTCCCAGTCTCTCTAGCCATCTGGAGATGAATCGGCTGGATGAGCCCATCAATAAACCGTCTTACCCTCTCCCTCTCAGTGGGGAGTATAACAAGAGCATGGCGAGCCAACTCAATAAACCTGGTCTCGTACTAGGTGACTGTCATGGATCCCTGATGGAGACGCTTGAACTACCTCTGATAGGCCTCTTGCTGTGTAATAGGGAGAAACTTCTCCAGTAATAGATGTGTAAACTGCTCCCATATCAAGGCTGGTGATCCTGCTGTCCTGGCCAAGAAAACATCACTCCACCAAGTCTTGGCGGATCCAGACAAGCGAAATGTAGCGAAATCAACCCCATTGGTCTCAACAATACCCATATTCCGAAGAACCTCATGGCAACTGTCCAAATAATCATAAGGATCCTCTGTAGATGCACCGCTGAAGGTACTAGTGAAAATTTTGGTAAACCTATCCAGTCTCCACAAAGTGTCAGCAGACATGGCTGCCCCATCGCCGGTCTGAGCTACTGTGCTCGGCCAAATTGCTCCAATAGCATGATCCGCTGGAGTTTGAATTTGGGGAGCTACCAGCTCCCGAGTGAGTGTAGCAGGAGTCTGGGCCCCTCCTCCAGCCTGAGAAGTGGCTGGTGCTACAGGAAGCAAACCTGCTCAAGTGACACTCTCCATGAGCCCCACCAATCGGACCAGAGCGCCCTGAAGATTTGGGTTAGCAATAAACCCCTCTAGGACCTGAGCTGGGCCTACCGAAACAGCTGGGGCCGGAACCTCCTCGCCTAAGTCAACATAAGGTTCTGCCACTGGTGTTGTTGCTCGGGGCTGAGCTCTGCTCCTACCTCAGCCTCTAGCACGGCCTCGCCCTCGCCCTCTAGCACGGCCTCGACCTCGCCCTCTGCCCCTAGTAGAAGCTGTCTGGCGCTCGGACTGCTGATCGGTAGATAAGGAAGTGCGTGTTCTCACCTTCTGCAAAAGAACATAGTAGAGATTCAATTAGCATTGTGAAACCAAACCGCATGACAAGAAAGAACAAATGTGAAACTTTTCCTAATAGCCTCTAGGGATAAATACAGCTATCCCCGTATCGATCCCTCAAACTCTACTAAGGTTGTCTGTGAGTAATGAGAACTATGTAACCTAGAGCTAGGATACAACATTGTCATGACCCGAAATTCCCAACATCAGGAGTCGTGATGGCGCCTACTCGTAGAAGCTAGGCGAGCCACATATTTAGAACCATAATGCTTTTGTTTTAAACTTATGTTTACCAATTAAACTAACAGGTGATAAATAACTAAACAATAGCGGAATTCATAATTTAGTGGAAGACTTAAACTAAGTAAACTAAAATAATAAGGAAAATCCATATTATGCCTCTATCCAAGACGGGTGTCACAACATTCACAGACTGTCTAAGATCACTACATATAATTGTCTGAAACAAGAAATAAAATCTGTCTCGATACAAAAGGGAACAGATCATAATCATGGATAGAGGAGATGTCGGGCCTGCGGACGCCTGCAGGACTACCTTGAGAATCTCGTGAACTGAAGACTAGCTCCCCGAACTACTGATACGCACCGTATGCTGCTCCAGGACCGGAATCTATGCAAGCACAGAGTGTAGCATCAGCACAACCGACCCCATGTGCTGGTAAGTGCCTCGCCTAACCCCCGCGAAGTAGTGACGAGGCTAGACCAGACCCCCACATCAACCTGTGCAATTATAAATACATATACAACGGAAACAGAAATACAGAGATAACCAATCAATAAGGGAGGGAAGCATGCTATGGGGAATAATAATAATTCCAAGTAAAAGTCACCAAGTAACGAAGGAAACATCATATCTTGGACATTAATAAAGAATCAGAAAAGCAATAAGTGCACAGCATCACCCTTTGTGCTTTTACTCGCATCCTCACCAAGCACTGATGTAATAAAATGTGCACGACATCACCCTTCGTGCTTTTACTCTCTTTTCTCACATATAATCAATATAATCGCCACGACATCACCCTTCGTGCTTTACACTCTTTCCTCACAATAAACAACAATGCACGGCATCACCCTTCATGCTTTAACACTCTTCCTCACCCAAACAACAGTCACAAACAAGGGCAAGGGAAATAAACAAAATAATAATAATAAAATTCCCGGCAAGGGAAAATAATCAACAAGCAACAATATCCCGGTAAGGAAACAATTTAATAACTCTTTCTCTTTGTTTCACTTTTATTCAATATCTCACTTTACCACTTGAGCCGATGCTCCAAAGTGTTTAATAATTTAATACACTTTCACAATTTTAATAAAACCCGAGCCAATGCTCCTCGATGTAAATATGTCACAAATTTTTTCACAAACTTTTCAAAACAAATAGGAATCATAAGGCATGAGACATCAACGAAGATCGATATATTCACAATTTAAAGACTCACGGTCATGCTAGACACTAACGTATAGATACTTGTCACTATGCCTATACGTTATACTCGACAATTAACACATTGCAAATAGGACTCAAATCCTAATCCCTCAAGCTAAGGTTAGACCAAACACTTACCTCAAACTTTCACGATTAAGTCAATCCTCAATAACCGCCTTTCCTCTCTAAATTGGCTCCAAATCAACTGTATCTATACAATAATGACTTCAATACATCAATAAATGCCAAACCATACGAACCCAATGCTTGATAAATCATTCTTTCCAAAAATCCGAAAATTAACCCCGGGCCCGCTTGGTCGAAACTCGAGGCTCAGAACAAAATAAATTCACCCATTCACCCACGAGTTAAAATATATCATTTTTTCTAGAATCCGACCCCAAAAGAAGGTCTAAATCAACAAAAAATAAAAAAAGCCCTAACTCTACCCAATTCTCTAATTTCTACCTTTAATTTCACATGTTTTAGCCTAAAAATCTAATAGGTGTTAATGGAAATGGAAGAAAACAAGGTAAAGATTACTTACCTAAGAGATTTTATGGTGAAGAATTTCTCCAAAATCGCCCCAAGTGCTATTGAAAATGAAGAAATGGTGAAACTTGGTGATGTTCCCGTATGGGTTCTATTTTGGAGACTTTAAATAACTGGGCGGATTTTCGGTCTACGCGATCGCAGACAATGGTTTGCGATCGCATAGGGTAAAATTTGTTGAGCACTGCGATCACGGACACCACCATGCGATCGCATAGAAGAAAAATGACAGCTGGGCCTTTATTCATTGCGATCGCATAGAACGAATGGTGAAACCCTGAATTTTACTCTATGCGTTCGTGTCACACAGGCCGTGTTCGCGATGCACAATACCCCAGTGCTCCACATTCGTGACCGTGGCATTGTGTTCTCGAGGAATGAATCCACCCCGATCCTCATTTACTTTATACGATCGCGGGGCTGGCTACGCGATCGGGATGAACAAAGGTTATGTGCACCTACAACAGAAAATCTGCAACTTTTCATAAGTCAAAAACTTCCCGAACCACATCCAAAACACACCCGAGCCCTCGAGGCTCCTAGCCAAACTTACACCCGATCTCGAAAATATCCTACGGACTTATTTGTGCAATCAAATCGCCAAAATAACATCATTATCAACAAATTAAATCTCAAAATCAAAGAATTTTTCTCAAACTTCATCAAGTTTCAAAATTTAGGACTTTAAGTCTGAATCTCGTCAAAATTTCATAGGAATGACTTAAAACATATATAAGACCTGTACCGGGCATCGAAACCAAAATTCGGGGCCGATACCATAGCTTTTTAATCAGATTTCATTTCAAATTTCCTTAAATATTTTTAGAAAATAATTTCACTTAAAATTCATTACTCGGGCTCAGGCCCTCAGAATTCGATTCTGGGCATACGCCTGAGTCCCAAATTTTCCTACGGACCCTCCGGGACCGTCGAATTACGGGTCCGGGTCTGTTTACTCAAAATATTGACCAAAGTCAAATTTATTCATTTTAATGTCAAAACTTATCATTTTTCATAGAATTTCATATATAAGCTTTCCAGGTACTCGTCCAGACTGCCCACGCAAATCGAGGTGACTCTAAATGAGGTTTTCAAGGCCTCGGAGTCATAGGATTTAATTTAAAACAAGTGATGACCGTTTGGTCATCACAATTTGTGGCTCCATAAGTGGTTTGGATGGCTATATAACGAGTATGATGTCACGCGGTAAGTGTTTAGATTAATCAAATAAGAAGAGAAGAGTTTTCTTGAGATGTAGAAAAGACTATTTGGTGCTTGATTGTTGTCTTTATTTTACGTATAGTCTCGAGTTAAGGGTGTGTTGAAGGATATTTCATGTTGTTTAATTGTGGAGTGTGAGAACATGATTTTTGTCCTATATGAATTACTCCTATAAAATTCAAAAAAATATATTTTTTCTAATTATTTGTTATTTTATAGGATTTTGTACGATTTTGTTAATTGTTTGCATTTTTGTGCACGTTTTATTTGCATTAAAAAATCATAAAAAACGTCAAAAATACCATGCATTGCATTTGGGTTTTGTCTTTATATTTTTAGGATTAATTAGTTAATTATTGATTTTGTTAAAAATAAAAATCACAAAAATGGCTCATTTTACATTTTGCCTTTTAATTTGTAGATTATCGATTTTTCTCTTTTAATTTAGGACTAAGTAATTTTTATAACTATTGTGATTAGGCAGTTAGTTTAATTTTACAATTTAGATTATTTAGGATTTATTTAATTTAAAAAAATTAAAAAAAAAGAAAAGAAAAACGAATTTGAAAGGGTTAGTTTTATTTGGGCTGAAAACTCAAAGTGACCCAACTTCTACCAGCCCAGTTATAATTTAAACCGCCCCAAACCCATTCCGACCCAAGCCCAAATCCCAGCTACCCAGTTCCAGGTCCCATTGCAGCCAAACAACCCCATTTTCCTTGTCCGTAATCACGACCATTGTATCTTTGAGATCCAATGGCCCGAAACTTATCAACCCCCAAGTATAAAAATGTCTGAATACCCCCCCCCCATACCCCATCGAATCCCCTTCACTCCTCAACTCTCTATCTCACAAAGACCCTTGAGATCGTCGTCCTATAACCCCTCACCGGCTCCGCCCTTCTCCTCCCCTCGAAAATCACCTACGGTGGCGGACCACCTCCAATCCACCCCAAAATCACACCCAAGAATCCCCATCTTCTTCTCTTTCTAAACCCCAAAGTATGGTTCGTTGGCAGTGACTGGCCAGGTGCTCCAAGTTCCATTGGTTTATAGAATAGGTAATTTCATGTTCAATACCTTTTCTTAGCCATTTCTTTCCTTTCCCTTGACAGTTTTCTCATTCGTAGTTGCATGACCTAGTGTTTTTAGTTTTTTTAGACTTATTGATTAATTTCAGTGCTTTAATCATCAATGATAGTCAATAGTTTAGTATTAGTTCATAAATTTTCCATCGGGGTTGTTAGTTTTTTAGTTTTTCGGCTAGGGTTTATCTTGGTTTGGTTTGTGTTTAGTTGAGTTCGTTTGGAAATCAGCATGTTAATCTCTCATTGTTGTTTGATTCCTTGTTAATTGCAGTGCATAATTTTATTCCATAGGTTCGAACCTCAGAAATGGTTCATTCATTAGTTAATATTGATGTTGGTTTCAATTGTTTAAATATTGTGTCATTTCTAATTCCATCTCAGTGATAAACCTCTTTAAGTTTTAGGAAATTGGTGCCATTTGATTTTGTTGCTGTATGATTCTAGTGTAGAGTTGTTTGCCTTAACTTTTAAATGTTAAAAAATTTTAGGGTGTTAATTGACTAGCTAAAAACTTAAGGGTTTAAGCTGAAAATGAGATAGGGATTTTCAGATAATTCCTACACTTAGAAGCTTCTAGAGGAGGGGCATCTGTCCCTATTTGGTTAGCACAAATGTGCTGAGCCAATAAGGGACACCCAGTTGTCCCAACCGGTTAAAAAAGATGCCTTTTGAAGGTTGGGAATAATTCCCATTTTCTGTTTTAAGCACATGGCCTTAGAGGCCTATAAAAGAGGGCCCTTCCTTCACTCTAAAAACAGACCTGAATCACCATTCTCTGCACCTAAGAATTCTAAAAAACACATCCTGAAAAAGAAAAAGTCTTTCAGAACTAGAAAGCACCAAAAAGAGGATCAAAATATTATTTCATTGAAGTAACTGGTTCATATTTTCGTCTGGTTTTCTCCTTGCTTCAAATACTTTACTGGTTTTGGATTCTAAGCATGGATTGAACTGATTGTCCTGCTGCTGATTACTATTGTTGATCTCATTGTCATCTTGTTGAAGTTTTTTTTTCTGTATCCAGGTATTGTCACAACTCTTGAAATGACAAGTTGAAATATATCATGGCTTAAGTGGAAATGGATTATTCAGATCTTATCTTTGTGTTGTTAGTATTTAACATGTTTGTTGGTTTGATAACTATTGTTTCTTTATTTATGGTTGAGTATTGCTACTATTACTCTTTTCTTTAGTAGGCTTGGAAGCCAAATGTTTTGGTTTCAAATTTGTATTGTTTTAGTTGTAATTTTGGACTGTTAAACTATGGCTGGTGAGGCTACCATCTGAGTTTAGACACTTGAACATTTTCAGCATGCTTTTGTTATTAATCATGTAAATATGCATGATTAGATGATTAGAATTAGACAAGAGTGAATCCATGTTAGTAAACCATATATTTTTTAAAATCATGTGACTTTGCTATAAGTTGAGAATTTTATTATGTTCTGATAATGAATGAGCTATGTATTGGCTGTTACAATGCTAAATGCTACTGCATTAATACTATAATGTGGTTTGGCTTCAGAATGTGTTTTTCCATTTAGCTAAATGCTGTAAATTATTTGGGCCGCAGTAGGGTAAAGAAAAGCTGTTGAGTTTCAAATGAGTTTGACATTGGGCCCAAATTCAGGTGGCCCAGTCTCAAGCTTAAGCGTTTCAGATTGATGTCAATTGTTTGTTTCCCTTAAATTTTGTTTAGTACATGATTCGACTTCAATATGTTAATTTAAGGAACTTCACTTTGAATAATTACAATAAATCGCATGTTTGGGCTGTGTGTTTATCCAGTTTAACTCTTAATGCTTTTTGCGGTTTAGCTTCGATCTTGGACTTTCTCCTTGGGATGAGTTCTCTTTTTAGAAGCTCTTGTCGTTCATGGACTTATTACAAGTTTGGGATTCACCCCATACATCTTGCTGAAATATAATACTTCCGTGTAGGCTGCCTATAGTAACTTTAGATGAACTTAATTTAGGATAAATCCAAGTATCTTTAGGTGACCTTAGTTAAGCACAATTTCTTAAAAAGGGATCGAGGTGTGCCATCTACGTTTAGATCACATATGACCCTAGCAAATATTGTAATTAGATAATAAAAAGTGACTGCTCATAGAAAAGTCTTTAGGCACGTTTAAAATATAATTGTGATTGTGTACACATTCGTGTTATATAATTACGACTCTAAAAACAATTCGGAGTATGCGTTAACGCAACTTCGACAAACTTTCTTAATAATAAAAATTATTAATATAGTCCTCTTTAGTTAAATGTAGTTCTTTAGGCTGATGTGTGCAGTCCATAATTTAATCCCTATGGACCTCGGGTTAATTTTAAAACTTAGTCATTAAAATGATATTCATAGTTTGCTTTAGGTACGTTTAATCCACCATCGTGGTTGAGTACATGTTTGCGTGACATAATTACTGTTCTAACAAACAAAATTGAAGTATGCGTTTGCGCAACTTTGGCCAAACTTTTTTAATACTAATAAAGCATTATTAATTGTGAACACGTTCGCGTGACATGATTTTTGAGGCGCCAAACAAATAGGTACACGTACGCATTACCAGTTTAAAATTTCTTAATTAAAAAGGAAAATGCACATAGGTTCTAAAATCAGTAATTAAACAATTTTAATGAGCCAAGTATGATCAAGTGACCATGCTAGAACCACGGAACTCGGGAGTGCCTAACACCTTCTCCCGGGTTAACAAAACTCCTTGCCCGTATTTTTGTATTTCGTAGATATTAAAATAGAGTCCAATCTCCTCGATTCGAGATTCTAAACTGGTGACATGGGACACCATAAATTATCCCAAGTGGCGACTCTGATTCAATATAAATAATCTCATTTTGATTGTCACTTAAATTAGAAAAACTCCCTTATACACCCTAAGTGAAGTACATTTTCATGTTGTGTTGTATGTTTATACTCAGGAAGATTAAGTGATGGCATAGTAGTTGTGGCTATGGAAGGGAATAAACAAATGTCTACTTATGAGGATGTGTGGAGGCTTCCTTATCTTTCGGTCGTCTATATTTGTGTGATTAAAGTTTGGATAGGTTGTAATAGTTGACCTAACCGTCATAAGGATTAATGGGACCTTAGTAGATCATTTGAGGTATTATGTGATTTGTGTTGCATGAGCTTATGAAGGATTTAGTTGAATCTCACTGCAGTACGATGAAATATGGGGATATGATTATTGTAAGCTATTAGATGCTTTGTTCCTTGACTTCGAGTCAAGTGTGGGAGTCTGATATCGACAAGGTGATTGCATAGTTATGTGTTGTATTGGTTTCAATTTGAGGTATATTGGTGAATTAGCTATGAATTGCAGCAGTTGAGATCGAGGATGATTCGAGTGAGGAAATTTTTGGATACGGGTTTTATTACACTCAATGGGTATATGGGGATCATGGAATGAATCGAGTTTGTTATCCATGACAGATGTAGATTGTTAGGAGTAAAGGTTCACTCTGTTGCTTAGAGGTGTGGATTACTTCTTAGGGTGTGGGTGTGTAAATGTGGTACAGGTCTTTTGGTCCATTTGGTCAATTTAATTTATATTTGAGAAGAGTGGAAGACTCTTGAGAATGGTTTCCGTGGATGCAAGATTTCAATGTACCAATTGGAAATTTTTAGGATGCGTATGTGGCTAGAAATAGAGATTTACATTTGATAGTGTCGAGACTTGTGGAATTTCTATATCCTTATGGATTCCACATTTCAGTATTAGAAAGGTAAAATGAACAACTTTAAATTCATAGAAGGTCTCTTTGGAGTGGTTATCTCGGTTGTGGTACTTTTGGGTTGCTTAAGAGAGCATTCAGCGGCTATAGGCTTTAATACATGTGGTTTTATGTTAGGACCTCTTGTGGTGAGTTTTGGGTAAGGATCCTAGTGTTCTACAAAAGAGAAGTGCCAATTTGAGGGTTATTCGGAAGGAACTCGATGAATTTAGACAATTGGGTACCTATGATGTGGTGAGTCTCTACAGGTGTTTCGTGGTAATGCTCTTGGATTTTTTGTGACCTGCATGTCTTGGTTGAGTTAGAAGGATTCAATTATGATATCTTGGTTATGTACAAATGGATTCCAAAGAGTTCTCAATGGTTTCTACCACGGTTCGAAGTGAATATTCTACTGATGTGTGGAACATGCTGCACATTGTGATTTTCTCCTAGTTGAGATCAAATGGAAGGTTCCTGGCTAATTGAGTATGTAGTTGCATGTGACTCAGAGTGGAGTATGAGATTTTAGTACTTTTTATATGATGGCATTCAAGATGTGGTATGTTGGGTATGATCGAGATTTGTATGTGCATGGTCGCTGATCAGGTTTGAAAGGAAGGTCATGAATTCCTAGGCAACATATACGATTTAATGACTAGATGAATGATATTACTACTTGGTATTTCCTGAGAAGGGTGCCATTCCAGAGGTGCACTATGTTATGATTTATGGATACTTCATTGGTGTTGCAGCACTTTTTTGGTTGATCGATGGTTGATTTTTAGATATTTTTATATGGCACAGAAGAATTAGAGAAGTATTTCCTCGTGGGATGATCGTGTAAGAGAGAGGTGTTACATTCAGGCGGTGGAGCTGAGATCAGTTGTGGTAATTCGTGTGTGCGATGGATTTGGAGACTGGGAGTTCTCAGGAGCACATTGTCTCATTGTTGTGGAATGTGAAAATGTGGCCAACTTAGCTAGATTATGAAATGTGTTATGGTTAGGTCATTGTGGACATTCGTTGGGTTATTTATCTATCTGTGGATGACCATAGTTGATTTGGAACTCGTTGGCATGCCCAAAGAGGATGTGTATTCTAGACGGGGTCAGATTGGTTGGCTTCGTACTACCATTGTTGAAGAATGTGTCATTTAGTTATAATTAATTTTTATTCATATATGATATGTCCCATGAGTAACTCTTCTATGCTATGAGGGGTTGCGATATGTTGGTTATGTGAACACAAGGTATGGTTTTATTTGGGCTTTATAGCGAAATTTAAACGAGGGCGTCACGACCCCGCTTCGCCCTCCGTGAACCATCGTGACGCCACCTAGTCTGTACGACTAGGTAAGCCTAAAATACGAAAAATAAACAAAATTTGTGGAAGAAAAACAAGTTAAAATAGAGGTAGAGTAAATAAGCAACGTTTAAGAGTGCCGCCTGGCATACACAACATTAATCTCTCAAAAACTAATGCATGAATCCAAGACCCGGAAACCCATGAATCACGAGCTAAGAAGTACTACATAGCTCTAACTCTAGAATATCTAACAAGAACTAAAATACAGAAGGGCTAATACTAAACAACAAGAGTAGAAAGAGACTCCTCGGTCTGCGGACGTGGCAGGAATACCTCGAAGTTGCTATAGCAATCGCCTCACCTTAGGGGTGGTAGGAATGAGTCGAAGTACCTGGATCTGCACATGAAAAACATGTGCAGGAAGGGTATGCGTACACCACATCGGTACTTAGTATGTGCCAAGCCTAACCTCGGTTGGGTAGTGACGAGGAAGATCAGGGCCCTACTAAGGTTATATAAGATATATGGTTAAGTAGTGTGAAATAAACAGTGTAAATAAGTAACACAAGATATGAAGGACAACAACAACTATTACAAAGGCAAGTAAAACACAGATAGAGAATATAGCTCAGCTCCGAGATAACAACCGGGGATCTCCCATCATATGGTCCTGTAGTCCCCAAACATAAATATCATATCCACTGGATCTCCGGGGTGCAGTCCCGTAGTCCAACTCATAAATGCGCGGGGATCTACTGGAATACAACATCCGTAGTCCCAAATATAAATACTTAGTATTGGGGAATCTACCGGGTGCAATCCTGTAGTTCCAATGTAAAAGTGCAGGGGGATCTCCCTGAATGCAATTCCGTAGTCCCAAAGTAAACATACAGAGGAGCTCCCGGGATACCGTACTGTAGTCCTAAAGTAAGTACACAATAGCAACAAGAACTCAATTCAAACCATTTCATACCAAAGTCAGGCAGATAATTCTAACCTAGCATGCTTCACGTAATACAAATAAGGCAGTTGAGTCAAATAGAACAATTTAGTCAAGTAGACATGCTTCTTTAGAGTAACAGAAGGCTAAATTTCCAAGTAGTGTAAGCAAGAAAGAAGAACACAATTCAAGGCTATTTTTAATGAAATAAAACTGGATTTCCAACAATTAGCAAAAGCACGCGCTCGTCATCTCACGTACAAGGCATTTCAATTATCACAGTATCAATCATAAGGTGAAAAGTCCCCCATACAAGGTTAGACAAGCCACTTACCTCGAACCGGCTCAAATATCAACCCGAAACCACGTTCTTGGCACGAGTATCTCACTCCAAATGGCCCAAATATATTCAATTAAATGCCATAATGTAAGTAACACTTCAAGTAACTGATTCTACTATTAAATTCTAATGTAATACGCGAAATTAGGTAAAATGACCAAAATACCCCTCAGGCCCACGTCTCGGAAGCGGGTAAAATTTATGTTTTCAGAATCCTCAGACTCTCACGAGTGCATACATAAAAAAATTACCAAAATCGGACCTCAAATGATCCCTCAAATCATCACTCAAATGTCTCCAATACTATGCCCTAGTTTTCCCCAAATTTTCACCCTTAATTTCTATAATTGTAGCTCTAATCCGTGAAATAATAGCATAGGAACGAGTTTTAGGTCCAAATTCCTTACCTCAATGAAGTTCCCTTGAAAACCCTCTTTCAAATTATCCAAAAGCTCCAAAGCCGAGATAAAAATAGTGAAATAAATCTCAAAGTCACGGAACCCCCTTTTATAAATAACGCCCAGCAGTTTTTCCATCTGTGGTCCCGCTTCTGCGGAACAAATGTAGCATCTGCGATTTCCCACTTAAAAGCCAAAATTTGCATCTGCGGCCCTTTACCGCAGGTGCGGTACTGCTTCTGCGGAAAATATACCGCATCTATGGTTCCTGAAGAGATGGCCGAAATTTCTCTTATGTGGCGCCGCACCTACAGAACCCAAATCGCAGGTGCGGTTATGAAAGGACCAGCAACTGAAGCTGCAACTTAAACTCCAAAATTTCCTCCATCAAAAATCCGAATTCACCCAAAGCCAGCGGGACCTCAACCAAAGGCACCAACAAGTCACAAACCACTATCCAGACTTGTACCAATCCTTAAAACACCTAAAACAACATCGAAACCTCGAATTAACCATGGATTTAAGCCTAAGAAATCCAAAATCCTCAAAAATACGCTTTCGATCAAAAGGTCTATCAAACCTCATCCGAACAACATAAAATTTTGAGCACATGACACATTCAACACTATGAAGCTACTCCAACTTCCGGAATTCCATTTCGACCCTCGGATCAAAATCTTACTATCAAACCGGAAACTTCAAAATTCGACCTTTTGGCATATCAAGCCTAAATTAGCTACTGACCTCCAAAACACAATCCGGCCACGCACCTAAGCCCAAAATCACCTAACAGAGCTAACGGAATCATCGGATTTCCATTTCGAGGATGTCTTCACACTGTTCTAACTACGGTCAACTTTCCAACACTTAAGCTCTCATTTAGAGACTAAGTGTCCCAAAACTCCCCAAAATTCAAAACGGACCATCCCGCGAATTCAAAATAGCATAAATAAACTTGGGTAAAGTAATTAATAGGGGATCGGGGCATAAAATTCTAAAAACAACCGGCCGGGTCGTTACATCCTCCCACACTTAAACATTCGTTCTTCCTCGAATGAGCACAAAGACATACATGAAGTAGTGAAAAAATAAGGGTACTGGCTACGCATATCCTGCTCAGTCTCCCAGGTCACCTCCTCGACCGGATGACCCCGCCACTGAACCTTTACTGATGCATTGTTCTTTGACCTCAGCTTCCTAACCTGCCTGTCCAGTATTGCCACTGGCTCCTCAACATAAAATAGATCCTTCTCCAACTGGACTGAGCTGAAATCCAACATGTGCGACAGATCACCATGATACCTCCGAAGCATCGAAACATGAAATACCCGATGAACTCCTGCCAAGTTGGGAGGTAAGGCAAGCTCGTAAGCAAACTCCCCAACATGCCTCAATATCTCAAAAGGGCCAATAAACCTCGGACTCAACTTCCCCTTCTTCCCAAATCACATAACGCCTTTCATAGGTGAAACCCAAAGCAGAACCCACTCTCCAACCATGTAGGAAACATCACGCACTTTCCAGTCCACGTATCTCTTCTGTCTAGATTGGGCTTTACGAAGTCTATCTTGAATCACCTTGACTCTCTCCAAAGCATCCTTAACAAAGTATGTGCCCAATAATCTAGCCTTACCTGGCTTGAACCAACCCACCGGAGATTTACATCGCCTACTATATTAGGCCTCGTACGGTTCCATCTGAATGATGGACTGATAGTTATTATTGTAGGCAAACTCCGCCAATAGCAAGAACGGATCCCAATAACCACAAAAATCAATCACACATGCACAGAGCATATCCTCAAGAATCTAAATAGTGCGATCTATTATCGGTCCTTCTGAGGATGAAATGTTGTGCTCAACTCCACCCGAGTACCCAACTCTTGTTGTACGGCTTTCCAAAATTGCAATGTGAACTGAGTACCTCTATCTGAAATGATAGAAACTGGAATACCGTGCAGACGGACAATATCCCGGATATAAATCTCTGCCAACCGCTCCAAGGAATAGGTAGTACACACAGAATGAAAAGCGCGGACTTGGTCAGCCAATCCATAATAACCCAAATGGCATAGAACTTCTTAAAAGTCCATGGGAGCCTAGATACGATGTCCATGGTGATTTGCTCCAACTTACACTCCGGAATCTCTATCTGCTGAAGCAATCTACCAGATCTCTAGTGCTCATACTTCACATGCTAACAATTTAGGCACCAAGCTACAAACCCAACAATATCTTTCTTCATCTGCCTCCACCAGTAGTGTTGCCTCAAATCCTGATACATCTTCACGGTACTTGGATGAATGGAATACCGCGAACTATGGGCCTCCTCTAGAATTAAAGCCCAAAGCCCATCAACATTGGGTACACAAACTCGACCATGCATCCTCAATACCCCGTCAGCACCTAAAGTCACATCTCGAGCATCGCCATGCAACACTTATTCCTTAAGGAGAAGAAAATGAGGGTCATCAAACTGACACTCCTGGATACGGTCGAACAAGGAAGACAGGGAGACCACACAAGCTAGAACCCGACTGGGCTCCGAAAGATCCAATCTCACAAACTGGCTGGCTAAGACCTAAACATCCATTTCCATAGGCCTTTCCACTACTGGCAAATAAGCCAAACTCTTTGCCCGACAGCTCAAAGCATCGGCCACCACATTGGCCTTGCCTGGGTGATACAAGATAGTGAAGTCATAATGCTTCAGCAGCTCTAGCCATCTCCTCTGATGCAAATTAAGGTCCTTCTGCTTGAGCAGATGTTGAAAACTCCAGTGATTAGTATATATCTCACAAGGCACGCCGTACAAATAATGACTCAAGATCTTCAAGGCATGAACAATGGCAGCTAATTCAAGATCATAGACAGGATAATTTTTGTCATGCATATTCAACTGTCTCGATGCGTAGGCAATAACCCTACCATCTTGCATCAATGCCACTCCAAGGCCAACTCTCGAGGCATCACAATAGATAGTATAAGACCCCGAACTGGTCGACAGTATCAAAATTGGGGTTGTAGTCAAGGTTGTCTTGTGCCTTTGAAAGCTCTCCTCACACTCTTCCGTCCACTGGAATGGAGCACCCTTCTGGGTCAGTCTGGTCATAGGTGCTGCAATAGATGAAAACCCCTGAACAAATCAATGGTAATAACCATCCAAGCCAAGAAAACAACGGATCTCACTAACTGAGGATGGTTTGGGCCAACTCTGCACGGCCTCCATTTTCTTCAGATCAAACTGAATACCCTTTCTCAAGACCACATAACCCAAGAACGCCACAGAATCCAACCAAAACTCACATTTTGAGAATTTAGCATACAACCTATTCTCTCTCAAGGCCTCAGGTGTTGCTCATTATCTTCGCGACTCCGGGAATATACCAGAATGTCATTAATAAAAGCAATCACGAATGAATCAAGATAAGGTCAAAAAAACTATGCATCGGGTGCATGAAGGCTGTTGGGGTGTTAGTCAGCCCAAATGACATAACAAGGAACTCGTAATGACCATACTGAGTGCTGAACGTAGTCTTCGGGATATCTGGCTCCTGAATCTTTAACTGATGATGGCTTGAATGCAAGTCAATCTTAAAAAACACACAAGCTTCCTATAACTAGTTAAACAGGTCATCAATACGGGGCAAGGGATAGCGGTTTTCACTGTCACCTTGTTCAGCTAGCGATAATCAATACACATACACATAAAACCATCTTTCTTCTTTACAAATAATGCAGGAGCACCCCAAGGTGATACACTGGGCCGAATGAACCCCTTATCAAGTAATTCCTACAACTGCTCCTTTAACTCCTTCAACTCAGGAGGAGCCGTACGGTACGGAGGGATAGAAATGGGCTGAGTGCCCGGCAACAGATCAATGTCAAAATCAATGTCTCTATCAGGCGGCATGCCCGGAACATCAGCTGGAAACATATTAGAGAAATCTCGTACTACTGGAACTGAGTCAATAGAAGGCGTATCCATACTGAGATCTATCACATATGTTAGATATGCATCACAACCCTTCTCAAGCATACGCTCAGCCGTAAGGAAAGAAATAACTCTACTGCGAGTGTGACCTAAAGCACCCCTCGACTCAACCCGCGATAAACCTGGCATGGCTAGTGTCACAATTTTGGCGTGACAATCAAGAATAGCGTAATGGAGTGACAACCAGTCCATGCACAAAATAATATCAAATTTAACCATGTTAAGGAATAATAAATCGGCTCTATTCTCAAAACCACCAAGAACAACCAAACATGACCGATAAACGCGGTCCACTACAAGAGAATCTCCCACGGGAGTAGAAACATAAACTGGGGAACTCAAAGAATCTCGAGGTTCACCCAAATACAGAAAAAAATAAAATGACACATAAGAATAAGTGGAGCCTGGATCGAATAGAACCGATGCATCTCTGTGACATACAAAGATAGTACCTATGATGAAATAATCAAAGGCGACAACCTTAGTATGGCAGGGAGAGCATAATATCTGGTCTGTACTCCCCCTCGAGGGTGACCTCTACCTCCCCGACCTCCACCTCTGGCTAGCTGGGCCGGTGGAGTAGCAACTGGTTCTGGGACCATAGCCTGTGAACTGCGGGGCATGTTGTGGCTGAGGAGTCTGTAGAGGTGTACCCCTCCTAAGTTAGGGGCAATCCCTCACCATATGGCGTATGTCACCACACTCAAAACAAGCTCTAGGAGGACATGGAGGCTGTGACTAGATCGGGCTAGGTCTGCTGGACTAACCACTAATAGCACCCCATGCAGGAGGCAAACTAGATACTGGAGGGCATAATAAGGCTCCTGAGGCCTAGGTGGGGCTGGAATACCACTGGCTGTTAGAAAAGCTAAATGAACGGGGCGACTGATGTGACCCCTACCATGACGACTTACAACTGGGGCACGGGTACCAGAATAATGGCCCGACACTCAAGACTTTTTGTACTCCCTCTCCTCTCTGTCCCTAGCATGCATACCCTCAATCCTCCTAGCAATGCTCACCACCTGCAGATAAGATATATCCATCTCTAACTCACGAGCCATGCTAGATCTGATGCTGGGAATAAGCCCCTCAATGAACCAGCGAACCTTCTCGTGAACCGTAGAAACCAAAGCTGGAGCATGTCTAGCCAAGTCAGTGTAACAGATAGCGTACTCCTAGATAGTCCTAGTACCCTGGCGCAAATGCTCAAACTTCACGTGTCAGGCATCCTTAAGACTTTAGGGGACATACTCCCTCGTGAACATATCTGAAAACTCGGCCCAAGTCAGTGAAGCTGCCTCATCAGGACTATTTAACTCATAAGCACACCACCACTGATAGGATGCTCCTCGAAGCTGCAAAAGTAGTGAAAGAAACCCTGCTAGATCCTGGTATGCCCATAGAATGGAGGATACAGTAGCACTCCTCAAGAAACCCAAGGGAATCCACTGAGGCTACTCCACTGAAAGTCGGAGGCTGATACTTCTTGAATTTCTGAAGCCTCTTCTGCTCCTCCTCTGAAGCTACTGCCCTCTACTTGGGCTAAGTTAGGGCCACCGGCTGTACAGGAATAGCCTCTAGGACCTGATCAATATGCACTCACTGCTCAGGAGTGCGGGCGGTGGGAGTCTGTGCTCCTACCCTCGCCTAGGATGTAGCTGCAGCAAGGGGAAGCAACCCTGCCTGAGCTAGAGTGGTGTATATAGTCATGAACTGTGCTTAGGTTTCCTGAAGTGTTGGAGTAGTAGTGGCAGAAGCATCAAGTGTCTAAACTTCGGCCGGTATTGCTGGTGGTACCTCGGAGGCAGCTCTCGCGAGTGCTCTGACTGCACCAGGAGCACGTCCTCGGCCTCTACCCCGACCCCGGCCTCTGACGGCTCCAGTAGGGGGCGTGGGTGTCTGGTCATCTCAGGTAGCACGTATCCTCACCATCTGTGAGAGAATAGAAGAAAGAGGTTTAGAATTGTGATATCAAAAATCTCGCACGACAAGGAAATCAAATGAAACGGAATTTTCCTAACAGTTACATAGCCTCTCATAGATAAGTACAAACGTCTCAGTATCGATCAGCGAGACTCTAATAAACCGACTTGTGATTCATGACTCCTATGAACCTAGAGCTTAGATACCAACTTGTCACGACCCCGGTTCGCCCTCCGTGAAACATCGTGACGACACCTAGTCTCTAATACTAGGTAAGCCTAAACGCAGAAAATAAACCAAATTTGTGGAAGAAAAACAAGTTAAAATAGAGGTAGAGTAAATACGCAACGTTTAAGAGTGCCGCCTGGCGTACACAACATTAATATCTCAAAAACTAATACATGAATCCAAGACCCGAAAACCCATGAATCACAAGCTAAAAAGTACCACATAGCTCTAACTCCAGAATGACTTACAAGAACTGAAATACAGAAGGGCTAATACTAAACAACAAGAGTTGAAAGAGACTCCTCGGTCTGCGAATGCGGTAGATATACCTCGAAGTCGCTATAGCAGTCACCTCGCATCAGCAGTGGTAGGACTGAGTCGAAGTACCTGGATCTGCACATGAAAAACATGCGCAGGAAGGCGATGAGTACACCATAGCAGTACTCAGTAAGTGCCAAGCCTAACCTCGGTTGGCTAGTAACGCAGAAGGTTGGGGCCCTGCTGAGGTTAAATAAGATATATGGTTAAGTAGTGTGAAATAAACATTGTAAATAAGTGACACAAGATATGAAAGATAGCAACAACTATTACAAAGGCAAGTAAAACACAAATGGAGAATACAGCTCAGCTCCGAGATAACAACCGAGGATCTGCCAGGATACCGTCATGTATTCCCAAAATATAAATATCATATCCAGTGGATCTCCGGGTGCAGTTACGTACTCCAACTTATAAATTCACATGGATCTACCGGAATACCACAACCGTAGTCCCAAATATAAATACTCAGTAGTGGGGAATCTACCGGGTCCAATCCCGTAGTTCCAATATAAAAGTGCAGGGGGATCTCCCGGAATGCTATTCTGTAGTCCCAAATTAAACATATACGGGAGCTCCCGGTATACCGTCCCGTAGTCCCAAAGTAAGCACACAACAGCAACAAGAAATCAATTCAATCCATTTCATACCAAAGTCAGGTAGATAATTTTAACCTTGCATGCTTCACGTAATACAAATAAGGTAGTTGAGTCAAATAGAACAATTTAGTCAAGTAGACATGCTTCTCTAGACTAACAACAGGCTAAATTTCCAAGTAGTGTAAGCAAGAAAGAAGAACACAATTCAAGGCTATTTTCACTAGCACGCGCTCGTCACCTCACGTAGAAGGTATTTCAATTATCACAATATCAATCCTAAGGGAAAAAGTCCCCACACAAGGTTAGACAAGCCACTTACCTCGAACCGGCTCAAATGTCAACCGGAAACCACGTTCTTGCCACGAGTATCCGATTCCAAATGGCCTAAATCTATTCAATTAAATTTCATAATGTAAGTAACACTTCAAGTAACTGATTATACAATTAAATTCTAAGGTAATATGCGAAATTAGGTAAAATAACCAGAATAACCCTCAGGTCCACGTTTCGGAATCGGGTAAAATTTATGTTTTCAGAATCCTCACACTCTCAAGAGTTCATGCATACAGAAATTACCAAAATCGACCTCAAATGGTCCCTCAAAGCATCACTCAAATGTCTCCAATACTAAGCCCTAGTTTTCCCCAAATTTTCACCCTTAATTTCTATAATTTCTAGCTCAAATCCGTGAAATAATAACATAGGAACGAGTTTTAGGTCCAAATTCCTTACCTCAATGAAGTTCCCTTGAAATCCCTATTTCAAATTGTCCCAAAAGCTCCCAAGCCGAGATAAAAATGGTGAAATAAACCTTAAAGTCGTGGAACCCCCTTTTAAAAAATAATGCCCAGTAGTTTTCGCATATGCAGTCCCGCTTCTGCGGAACAAATGTCGCTTCTGTGATTTCCCACTTAAAGGCCAAAATCCTCATCTGCGGCTCTTTACCCGCAGGTGCGGTACCGCTTTTGTGGAAAATATACCGCATCTACGGTTCCTAAAGAGATGGCCAAAATTCCTCTTTTGCGGCCTTTAAGATGCTTCTACAGTGCCGCACCTGCGGAACCCAAACCGCAGATGCAGTTATGACAACACCAATAGCTGAAGCTGCAACTTAAACTCGAATATTTCCTCCGTCAACCATCCAAATTCACCCCAAGGCCTCCGGGACTTCAACCAAAGGCATCAACAAGTGACAAACCGCTACCCAAACTTGAACCAATCCTTAAAAAATATAAAACAACATCGAAACCTCGAATTAACCATGGATTTAAGCCTAAGAACTCAAAAATCCTCAAAAATACGCTTTCGATCAAAAGGTCTATCAAACCTCATCCGAAATACCTGAAATTTTGCAAACCCAAAACATTCAACATTAAGGAGATACTCCAACTTCCAGAATTCCATTCCGACTATCGGATCAAAATCTCACTATCGAACCGAAAAACTTCAAAATTCGACCTTTCGGCATTTCAAGCCTAAATTAGCTACAAACCTCCAAAACACAATCCAACCACGTCCCAAAGCCCAAAATCACCTAACGGAGCTAACAAAACCATCGGATTTCCATTTTGAGGTCATCTTCACACTGTTTCGACTACGATCAACTTTCCAACACTTAAGCTCTCATTTAGGGACTAAGTGTTCCAAAACTCTCCGAAATTCAAACCCGACCATCCCAGGAATTCAAAATAGTACAAATAAACTTGGGGAAAGCTGTTAATAGGGGATCGAGGTGTAAATTAAAAAAATGACCGGCCGGGACATTACGGAGGGTTATGTTCTTTTGGGCATGTGTAGCACTGCGTCGTTTGCTTATCTATGGTTATCATAATGTGCTTTGGGAATTTCATGTCGAATTATGCGGGGTATTTATTTTGAGTAGGGTGGCTCGAGTTATATAATATGGACTAGTGTTTGGATGGGACCACGCATTGTAGTGGAGTTATATTGATATATGAATCCTTGTGTAGAATCGTGTGATGGTTCTACGATGTGTGATGGATTTTTAACATTTCGTTATGGTAGTAATTGTTAAGCTTGTAGGAAATTTCTCTCATTTGAGTCATTTTCCATGATTGAGTGCATTGAAGTATTGCTTATTAGTGCACAGACTACACCGATTATGGCTTTAGATTGTATTGATGTGACATGTCACTATAGTGTTTGTGTTGGATGAGATGAGGTCATTGAACCTAGAAGGGATACTATCGGATTTGATTACAACATTTTTGGAAGGATAATATCGGAAGTCGTCTTAGAAATATGCTATAATGAATGGAGGGAGCTCCATGACGTGTTGATATGATTAATGGTTATGAGTTCTGCATGTTCCTTTCATCGTCGGGAGTGTACGAAGGTTTTAGAACGAAATTTTTTTGATATTAAGTTTATTACCGGTATTGGGTTGTTCCGAGCAACTACTGTGATTAGAAATTATTGCTGTGAGTATTTGAGTTATGCGGTATATCATGTGATTACATCTTGGGTGATGGTCTGGGTCCTATAGGAAATTCCGGATGTTAAAATTTGGTTCTATGATTTATAGGATATGTTGAATTATGAAATTCCAGTTATGTTGTATTATTAGACCTATATAGGGTAAGGCGACATGGGATCACCCACGGGTATGTGCATAGCAAGTGTACGCAGCAGTTTGATGGCTTTGAGAACAACTATGGGCATGTTCGAGGACGAACATATGTTTAAGTGAGGGAGGATACAACTACTCAATCGGTCATTTTGAGCATTGCACTTCGCTCGTAGTTTATGGGCATGAGTAGCTCTGTATGATATATTTTGACTTATGTGAATCGACGGTTTTGCATTTTCAGGTTATTCAAAATTGATTTGGAGGAAAGATTTCTCTACTAAGAAGCTTTAAATTGGAAGAATTTACAAAGTTTGACTTTTTAGTATTTGACTCCGAATTGGAGTTTAAATGGTTCTGTTAGCTCTGTTGGATGATTTTGGACTTAGCAGCACGTCCGGACTGTGATTTAGAGGTCCGTAGTTGAATTCAACTTGAAATAGCAAAAAGTTGGATTTTTGGAATAATTGACCGGGAGTGGACTTTTTGATATAGGATTTGGATTATGGTTCCGGGAATTGTAATAGCATCGTTAAGTCATTTGGGACTTGTGTGCGAGATTGGTTTCATTCCGGGTTGACTTGCTATGTTTCAGCGCGAGTCATGAAGTTGACAGTTCAAAGTTTTTATAAGTTTGATTTGAGGAGCGTTTCTTCATTTTGATGTTGTTATGCATGATTTGTGGCCTCGAGTAGCTCCGTGTTATGCTATTGGACTTATTGGTATATTTGAACGGGGTACCGAGTGGCTTGGGAGAGTTTCGGACGAGGTACAGATCACTTTCATTTCTTAGTGCATTTCTGAAGGCTGTTGGTTCTGGTGTGACCCCACCTGCAGTTGGTTCTGCACAGGTGCGAAGGTCGCAGAAGTGACAAAGGAGTTGGAGAGGCGAGGTGAGTGCTGGGTGGAGAAGATTATAGAAGCGGAAATTTAGGCAAAAATGCGGATGCGCATGTGCAAAATGGTATAGCGTAGGAGCAAGGTATTTCAAAGGTGCGGATGGTCGCTTGCACATGTGGTGTCGCAGAAGCAGATATTTTGTCTGCAGGTGCAAGCGTCGAGTTCTCAGCTGATTTTGCAGAAGCGGCTAATGTGCCGCACGTCCGAAAATGCTGGGCAGAAACTATAAAATCGAGGTTTTGGTTCTTTCTTTATATTTTGAGATGTGGGACTCGAATTTAGGCGATTTGTGGAACAATTTTCATCACAAGGATTGGATTAATTTTTATTCACTTGGTTTTAATCTTATTTCATGAATATATCTTCATTTTGGCAATTGCTTGATAAATTTAAAAGAGAATGTGGGTTTTTGCCTAAAGTTTCATAATGTGAATTTTTGAGTTTTTAAAATCAAATTGGAGTCAGATTTAAGTGAAAATATTATGGTTGGACTTGTAATTGAATGGGTTGTTGAATTTTAGAGTTTTGTCAAGTTCCGAGGTGCGGGCCCGGGTGGGACTTTTTGTGCAATTTTGGGCTTTTGCTTAAGATTCAACATTTATCGATGGTTTTCTTTCCTTTGGCATTATTTAATGTGTTTGAGTTGCTTTTGGATAGTTTTGAGCCGTTCGGAGGTCGGTACACGCGAGATGGCAATTTTGGAGCATCACTTGTCTTGCTCTGTATTGGAATTGACTTGTTCGAGGTAAGTCAAACTTCTAAACATAGTGCTTAGGGTATGAAACCCCAAATTACGTGATATGTGATTAGTATTGAGGTGACGCACATGCTAGGTGACGCGCGTGTGGGTATGCGTCGTGTGAATTGTGACTCTGTTATTTATGTGGTATTGTAAAGTTACGTAATATTACCTATAAACATGAAATTTCTACGTACTTGAGCTATTGAGCTGTGACCCATGTTAGAAACCATGTCTAGGCTACATGCTTATCCAGTTGGGACCCTCTGAGGTCCTTTCTCATGTTGAGTTATCTGCTTTCATTGCTTTATATACTCACTCATACTCATTCATATGCATATCATATCTTAGTATCTGTTGTTAATTATTGATACATCATATCGTCATTTTCAGGTTACTTTCATGACATTGTGAGCCCGAGAGAGAGATTATAGATATTGATGACTGAGTGAGGACAAAGGCCTAATTGTAAGGATATTGATACTATAGCACATGAGTTGTCCGTGCGGATTCTGATATTGATACTATAGCATAGGATTTGTCCGTGTGGATTATAGCGCTTGGGCTGAAGGATCCCTTCCGGAATCTGCACACACACCCAGTAAGCGCAGTTGTTATATTGATGGATGGATCTTCCCTGGACATGGATCTTGTCCGAAGCATTTATATACTTGGGGATGGATCTTCCCCAAAAGCTAAATTTTCCCCTACTCAACATTGATTGACTGTTGGTCAGTTGATGTATATATTCCATGATAGATCTTCCCTAGGCTGGATTGGCCATATACTGTACTAAGTGATTGAGCATGATGAGTGGACAGTGTGAGACAATGATATTGAGTACTTTGAGTGTATGAGTAATGGGTTCATCGCCTAGATACATGGCATTGACATGCACACATGACATACAAGCATAGAGACACATTTTCCTCATGTTGTACGGTATCACATCATTCATGACTTCTCACACATATTGGTATATGGGCATAGAGACATATTTCACACTTTCTATCTCGAAAGAAAATGAAACATCTTATTTATTGTGGAAAGGATTTTTTGATAAAATTTATAATTTTCAAACTTATTCATATTTTTGACGATTTCGGTAAGGATTTGGGTTTTCACTAATATACTTGAAAAGTGAAACTATTTTTCAAGAAATTATGAAAATATCTAAGCATTTTATCTCTGATTTACTTCTTTTATTACTTGTTTTACATTGCTGTGAAATGCTTTTAGCTATTGGTGTTGGACACGACCTTTGTTCCAGCTCGTCACTACTTTCAACCTAAGGTTAGGTTTGTTACATATTGAGTACATGGGTCAGTTGTACTCATACTACATTTCTGCACCTTGCGTACAGATGTTGGTTGTTGATGTTGCTGTAATCGATGGGAGCTGGAATTGAAGACGTACTTGCGTTCCAGTTGTAGCTGCCTCTTGTTCATGGTAACCTTAGATTCATAAAACCCTATTTATGTACTTTTCAAACAGATGATGTATTTATTTCATACCAGCTTTGTAAATTCTATTCTTAGAAGCCCGTAATTTGTACTATCAGTCCTTGGGGATTATATCAGATTCATATATTTCTTTAATTAATTGCTTTATTAATTGTTGTTGGAATTGGTTAGTTATTAATTGGCTTACCTGGCGGGTAGAGTTAGGCGCCATTACGACTGGTTGGAATTTGGGTCGTGACATTGTACTATCCTATATTTGGCTAGCGAGCATCAATTTTATATTCTATTTTATTTTGGTACAGTTGCCATGGATTGGCAACCAATAGTGTTCAAAATTAACTTTGGTTCTAATTTGGGAATTAACTTTTTTCTTTTCTTTTTGTTTATTTTTTAGTTAACTTGTCTTCAAGATTTCTTTTGTAGTCCCGGACAAATGCTAAGGAAAAATTTGAAGAAAATATTCCTGATATTAAACTCTAATAGCTATGTTGATGGAGCACAACTAGCCTAAGATAACAGTTGCAGAGCTGATGACGAGCGCAAAACACAATACAAAATTATTGCTCACTAGTCAAAGATAGTATTGTTTAATTATCGTCTCCACATGGATTGGATTTAAATTGTGTTCAAATAATCTTCAGTTGATTACTATCAAGGAAAATTTACACTTTATTTGATGACTATTGCCGACGCCCCCTTTTTCACCCCAAGGCGGAATCGGGTTTACGACATTATGGACAAAATAACTCTTATTCCCTTTGGAGGAACCGGGTTATGGAATTTGAAGAGTCGCCACCTAATGATTATAGTGCATTAGGACACTTTT
>MU731305.1:0-11084 GCA_026770625.1 Nicotiana glauca
ACTACATCTTGAACTTCAGATTTTATTTTTCATATATAGTTGACTCTGTAGTTGTGTTTCTACTTCTTAGATGCTTGTGACTTGTGACACCAAGGTCTGGCTGAGTTGGGTTGTATATATATTGTTAATAAACATCATTTAAGTTGTATTTTCTATTCAAAATGTTTAAGAATTATTAAAAAGGTGATTTGGGTTAGTTGGCTGGCCTTGTCTTCACGAGAGGCGCCATCACGACCAGGTTTGGGAATTTGGATCGTGACACCACACCTGCGGCTCCCACTTCTGCGCAAAAGGACCACTTCTGCGGTCTAATTAAAAAATCCTCAGGACCGCTTCTGCGGTCACGACACGATCCTGCGATGTATGCTTTTGCGTATTGCCTTCCTTTTCTGCGGAAGTTGCCAAGCCCCTCATGGACCGCTTCTGTGACCTTCCCGCCGTATCTGCGGAACCGCCTATGCGGTCCCTTTTTCGCAGATGCGGAAATGACAGAACCAGCAAACTTCAAACATGCAACAAACTCCGAATTCTCTGTTTAACCACCCGAATTCACCCCGAGGCCCCCGGGATCTCAACCAAAAGCACAGACATGATCTTTTACCTCATTCAAACTTGCTCGAACCATCAAAACACTATCATTAACATCAAAATCATTGAATTTCATCAAATCAAAGCCTAAGTTTCTTCAAAACTTCCGAAATACGCATTGATCAAAAACCCGACCAAACGATGTCCGAATGACCTGAAACTTTACAGACATATCCAAAATCACCTAACGGAGCCACTGCAACTCTCATACTTCCATTCCGACCCTCAAAACAAAATCTCACCTACCCACCGAAATTCGCCAAAATACTAATTTTGCCAATTCAAGCCTAATTCTACACCGGACCTCCAAAATCAATTCCGATCACTCTCCTAAGTCACAAATTATCCCCCGAAGCTAACCAAATCATCGAAAATTACATCCGAGCCCTATAACTCATAAGTCAATGCCCGATTGACTTTTCCAACTTAAGTCTTCCTTAAAGAGACTAAGTGTCTCATTTCTTTTTAAAATCAATCCAAATAAACTCTAACACACCACATACTGATAACGAAACATGAAAAATCAATAAGCGTGGAAAACGGAGCAGTAACACAGGAGACGACGGGTCAGGTCGTCACAGTGTTTGTAGCATTATTTTACTAAACTTGTAGTTCTTGCTTCATAGAGAATTAATACCTTTTTCAACAGGATATTTAAGAGTTGGTCAACCCATTTTTACAATTGGAGAGGCACTTAGCAACTAAATATGAGCACCATACTTCACCTTCTAGAAAAATAGCCCTAGCATAGGTTAAGCAATAACACTTTAAAGTTGCCTCAATAAGCATGGTCATATATGGTTCACCTTAATGGTAGACATGTTACACTCTGCTATTATGATCGGTATGAGAAACTTGCACTCGATCCATTCCAAAAATAAAACATGACACAATTTTCACAAAAGAAAAATTCCTCGTTTATTCAAACATTCCTCAATTTATGTCTTCAAAAAGAAATTGATAAATTTAGAAGCTATGTGAACAATACCATCAAATATATATTGGAACTATGATCAGAGAAATTAACTTCGATGGTTCTTCAAATAGTAAGCAGGACAAACTAAATAAGGAAGTGATGTACCTTCAAGGATTGCTTTATTCCTAATAGAACTCCATTTGCTTCTTCATTTGAAATATTTTTGCTTTAGTGCAGCAAAAGTTTGTTGTTATGGACAATGTAAAAGAACCTCACTTGTGAATGAATGGAGGTTCCTATGATTACAATGGCAACTCCAAATTCATTGATGAGTCGAACATATATTTGGAAGATTATGATGGAGGCAACAATGACAGATATCCGCTTTATTGCATTTCTATGCTAAATGTCAGGTGAGAAATCTCATTCTATAGCATAAAACAACTGGTTATATAAGTGAAAGAATATGTTCTGTGCTGATACTGAATACCAAAGCCAAAGACAAGGTTGTTATTAGGATGCTAACAAAACGATTCATAAAAGAACTTTTAACATAAACATCAAAGTAATAAAATCTGTCAGCAACGATATTACAAGAGCTATCACATAGTTTAGTAAATAATTCAGAAGTACGCAAGAGAGAGCTAAAACCTAATGCAAAATCCATTAATATGGACACAAACATAGTATCCATAATCACCTTATACCTAACTGATGCCCATGGGAGCCTAGAGAAAATGGGATTAATATAAAGCACCTTCAGTTTTTGTCAACATTCTAAAATAGTCAAACAAAACAACCATGATTCAAGTAATATGGAGAATGATGTAAACCACCCCAAACTGATGAAATCAGGAGAGATAACATATAGTAACATAATTACAACTATGCATCAGCAAATAGTGGGAGCATGCATCATGAGAAGTGGAAGTTTTCAATCCTCGTCAAACAAAATCGGTTCATATTTGATAGAGCATGTTTTGCCATCTTACTACCCACCTTTCGGTGACCCTCTATTGCAACTCCAAAAGGTGTGAACACTAACAGAGATATAATGGAAAACCCCGAATAATACCTCATCCCACTAACAAACTTTATTTTCATTACTTTATTTGAGAATATATTCTGGAACTTCGAATGTAGGATTTGATATCAATCATAGCTTCCATAAAGCCTGTAGTAATAATCAACATGATTTCAACATCTAACAACAAATAGATTCAAAGTACCTGTATGAATAATCAAATATCACTCAAGTAATAGCTTGATTAAAGGTAAAGTAAATATATAATTGCTCCCACCAACAATATTGTAATAGAGCTTCATAGCAGCTGAAAATGCACAACGACATGATTGACACAAAGTGACAAATAACTTCTAAAAGTTGGCTAACTACTTTTGATGATATGAGTGAAACAAACTGCAAGTGTAGACATACTAATAGTTAGATGCCCAGTTTTATGAGCAACTCGATCCTATGTCACACAGAAAAAATAAATAGATAAAGTTAATAACTATTAATGGGAAATAATAAAAATTGAGTCACATGCTCTCTTTATCTCTAATGAATAACAGAGTACAGAGTAAGTGAAAACACTAATTGGATCACACTTACGTGTTCTCTTTTAAAGCGAAATAAAATAATTAAATTCAATTTCCTATGAATTTCATTCATACACCCTACAACGAAAATATTTGAATTTCAAGTACGTAAATATTTCAATAAATGGAAAAAGTCAAAATTCAAATGTTTATAAGATACAGAAATAGATGCGCACTAAGATAGAGAAGCAAAAACTAAAAATTTACCATAATCAGTCGAGATTCAAATTAGTAGTATGGAACTCTTAGAATATCAACATATACAACTCAAAAAAATAGAAAAATACTCCGTTGTATTCCATTTATAATCCAAGATTCGCTAAATCTAGTTATTTACAACCAAGAAATCAAAAAGATACCCATTTCCATCAAGAATTTCAATATCTTTTATCACCTTTCATAGATCACAAAACAGACACCCACAAGCATCTCTCAATATTCTTGGCTTTTTCACATAACAGAAAACCATAGACAATCTACAAAAAAGAAAAGAAAAAGAAAAAACTATTTTGTAACAGAGAGCAGAGCTTGGTTTACTTAAAAATGAAAGGATATTGGATGTGCGGAGATGATAGTCGTTGATTTCCTCTCTACCTTCCTACAGAGTCAAAGCAAATCAGAAAAGTGACAAACTGGTAGGCTACGTGGTTGGTCAGTGGTGAGACGAAGTGGTGAGACGAAAGACACGTATATGTACCTACAATGAAAAGTCCAAAACACCCTCATTAGGAATTTAAATTCCAGTAAACACACACATCAAAACTCGTGGCTTTTCTATATAATAGAAAATTAAGAATTTAGACTCTTTGTTAGTAGAAAATAATTTTCTTCGTTAGTGTATATTAGAAAATTAAGAATAAAAAATAATTTTCTTAACCTTCTTAGTTATAGGAGCAAAATATATGCAATGATTTACACATGTAGAGGAACTTCTCCACTAATTATAATAAATTGTTGGACATTTTTTAAGGTCTATCTATTAAGGAACTTGCACAGCTGCTATTTATATTTTTATTTTGGTCATTTTGTGTCTATGATCTCTCAGAAAGTCAAAAAAGTATAAATCAAAAAAGGATGCTAACTATAAACTAAGCAATAGTGAAAAATTGATTGCTAAGGACCAATAACGAAGAACATAAAAGATCAAATATTAAAAGAGAAAAATGCAACAGAATGAAGCAAAGAAGAAAGACTGGAAAAGGTGCACCTTAGTAACCCAAGCAAATATATATCACTCTTGGATGGATGAGCTACATTATTCCAAAGCACTCATCCTACAGATAAACAATGAAAGTATAAATTGAGCCAAATATACCAGATGACATGGCATCGAGAACAAAATCCTTTGAAAGACTTGATGGATAGTGAATTTTTGTTTGCTTGTAATTAATTATTTTTGTTTGCTTGTAATTAATTATTTTCATTTGACGCTAAATCAATCGTCTTGTATTTTCTTTCATCGAAGAAATTAATGTATCCGACTTGTATCCAAAATTAACCTTCATTGAATTTCGAAAATACTCTTTAAATTAAAAAATATTAATTTATCGATTAAATAATACCTCTACAAAATAATAATATTTTATGGTCCCGACAATATTGATTTAGAGAGGTTCTACTGTATATGGAGCAGGTTAGCAGACTGAGAGATCAGTTTACCAAGATATAGAATGAATTCATACATGTCTGCAATTCATCTCCATATTGCTCTTTTGTGAAAAAACTATTTTCAAAATTTAAGGTTGTAACTCTGAGTGGAGCAACATGATATAATTTTTGAGATATTTTTGTACTTTTGTGTAATCGAATAGTTTATAGTCTATAGAGTTACACATTCACTAATTTAATCTCTGATTCTCCTCCCTATTTCAAGTTGCCCACTGAACCATTCTAAGAAAACATAACTTGGTAATCTAGCACAAAGGAAAATTATTCTTTTGGGTTGATTGTAAAGAAATATTTTTTTTCTTGCTGTTATGACTAAGATCAACTTACAAACTGTAAATTACAGACATGCCCATCAAATGTTATCTTAACTGATGAATTCAGAAATAACAATATTCTCGGAACAAGCCTCTTAATATATATTTTTAAGCATATAGAGAGCCTAATGCGATGTCGTGAGTATCAAAAAGTCAGGCTGACCTTCCTGAAGTGAGTAATGTGTTTTAAAGCAAAACTCTTGTACTTGAGGTGCACAAATCTTCTCAAACTTGCATTAAATGTTATAAACACAGTCCGAAAGTCAATCTCTTATGAGATCATCATGGAAAGCTGCTCATAGCCACTATAATAGTTGACTTTGCAGACCATCACATATGATTTAACTAAGAGTCAGATACAATGTACTACAAAGTAAATGCATATAACTCGAGAATAGGCTCACCCTAGGTAAATTTCTCCAATAAGTAGAAGTGTATGACAAGAAACCCTTCAATTAGAATAGTCTTTACTATGATATAGATATACATTTTAAAAATTTATCATACTAAGAATGTGAAGCATTTACCACGAAGTTGTACAAATTCCACAATGAAGGAACTTCAGTAAAGGGATACACTTCACCTCTGTGATGTCAATGAAATATCTGAAAAATAATCTCACATCTTCAAGCTGCAAAAGACAAGAAGCATTATAAAGAGAATCTTCTCATTAGTCAAAAATGCAGTAGAAGAAATAATAACAAAAATGATGGAAGACTATTTAACCTCACAAGAAAATAAGTAACCATTACAAAGTGAAACTTACAGCTGACAGTACATATGTGCCTGCCAATAAAAGTAGCTTCTTATCATTGTTTAAAACTTCATATTGAGTGGAAATGTCACTCTTTTGAGTGAAGTTAATACCTGAAAATTAGTTTTAGCATATTATAATATTGACAACTTAGAAATTGGTACAAACAGATAGAGTGAGAGACTAATAGACTATCGGGACTTCATCTGTCTTTCTTTTATTGTTGTACATCTGTTTTTTTAGGCATTTGATAACATTCCTTTAAAATAGAGTCTACATTTTGTAATCTTAATATTTAATTTATTCCTAAAGTAGATAATCTATATAACATAAAATAAAATATAAAAGCACAATCATTTTGTTATATGATTAAGCAAGCAGTGCACAAAATTACCTCTTACAGTTGTAGTAGTATCTCTTTTTCCCCATCTTAAGTGACTTTTACTTCAAAAGCCTGTGAAATAAAAATATTGTGATCATTATATTCTAACTAAACGGATCACAAACGTGATTGTGTTATGTATTGAGAAATTAGAATTTACTGAATATGAGTAGTGAAAAATATGTAAATACATAGACCAAAACTCTAAAAGAGCAATCTGGTTGCAAAATCATCATGGCCCTATGCAAGTAAAATTAATTGATTGTGAAAAAATAAAACATGCATGAGCAAAATAGACAAACTTACCGATATGCACGCAGAAATCCTACAAGAAATTACCCAAATTTCAAGATGTTCAAATATCTTTTAGAAAATATATTGAAACACATGAATGGCTGAAGAAACAGAGGAAAATTTAAAGAACATTATATTGGTATTAGATAAAATCTTGTAATCTTACAACTAAAGGTACCAATTAAATAATAACAAGTCATTTTAACACTCAAAAATATCATCACCTACATGTAAAATATATCATCAACTACATGAAAAAGGTAAAAGGCATCAAATAAACAATTGATATGTTATTTCAAGCAGTCAGGCGTAAGATCAAATACCTTATTTACACACTGTATGTACTCCCGTAAAGGTTTTCAAACAATCAATTACATGCATGAGCAGAACCCATACAGAGAACATGAAGAAAGACTACCAAAAAGTCATTGAAGAAATCCATTAATGATGTGACGACCCAAAGGGTCAGCACCTGTTTCCTCATTCATTCCGTGCTTCTGAGGCCTTAAAAACCTCACTTATAGTTGCCTCGATTTACGTGTGCAGTCCGAGCGCGTAGTCGGAAAATTTTTATGTTGAAATATGTGAAATCTATAAAAACAATTGAAGAATTTTGATATTAATATGATTAAAGTTGATTTCGGTCACTATTTTTGGTAAACGGACCCAGACCCATGATTTGACAGTTCCGGAGGGTCCGTAGAAAAATATGGGACTTGAGCATGTGCCTGGAGTCGAAATCCGAGGTCTAGAACCCGGGTAAAAGAATTTTTCTGTTAAATTATTTTTCTGAAATTATTAAAGAAAATGGAAATGAAAATTAATTAAAAGACTATAGTATCGGGCTCGTATTTTCGTTCTGAAGCCCGGTACATGTCTTATATATTGTTTAAGCATTTTCTGTGAAGTTTGGTCGAAATCGGACATCGTTTGACGTGTTTCGGACTATGAGTTCCAAGTTTGAAAGTTTAAGAAGTTTGAAATGAAAATGATGATTTTGAGACTTGACCCATTGATTTTTTATGTTGTTTTGGTGATTTGATCGCTCGAGTAAGTTCGTAGGATGTTATTAAGTTGGTGTGTATGATTGGTTAGGAGCCCCGAGGGCTCGAGAGTATTTTCGGAGATGTTCGGGGTAGTTTTGCACTTTGAATGGTAGCAGATTTTTCTGCAATTTTTGCTCAGTGAAATCCTTCATCGTGTTCGCATAGCTTTGCTCCCTTAGACCTTCGCGTTCGCGTTCAGGCCATCGCGATCGCGAAGCTTTGTTGCTTCCTTCAACGCATTTGCATAAGGCAACGCATTCGCGTGTCTCCTCACGCGTTCGCGTAGGCCTAGATTCCAGACACCAAATACTTTACTCTACGCGTTCGCGTTCCCCTGTCGCGAACACGATGTTTACCCAATTCCTTCTTCTACGCATTCGCGATTAGCACCATGCGAACACGATGCCTTGACCTTTTAACCCTTCGCGAACGCATCCCTGTTCACGCGAATGCAAAGGGCATTTTTGCCCAGCGAATTTTTAAGTCTTAAAACAGAACAGTAGCGGGAGTTAGCCATTATTTCACACGATCTCTTCACTCCAATATCCCATAGAAAAATTTCAAGCTCCTTTTCCTCCATAGCTTTCTAGGTAAGTGTTCTTAACTTCATTATCTCCTAATTTCTTCATCTAATCACTAATTTCCTAGCCCTAAATCATGAATTTAAAGTAGAAATTAAGGGTTTTGGGTAGAGTTAGGGTTTTGGAAATTTTGGGTTATTCAACCTCAATTTGGGGTCGAATCTTGAAACAAACTATATATTTTAATTCGTGGGGTTATGCGTGATTGGGTTTTGGTCCGAGCCTCGGGTTTGGACCAAGTGGGCCCGGTGTCGAATTTTGGTATTTTTGGAAGAATGCTAGAAAATTCATATCTAGGCTATGGGATGTTGCCATTGAGTTTTTATTGATACTATTAAATTAATTATGCTTGGATATCATTGTTTCGGAGTCGGATTGTAGAGGAAAGGCGATATTTGAGGAGTGATTGCTATTCTTTGGAACATCCGAGGTAAGTGTTTGATCTAACTTTGGCTTGAGGGAATAGGATTAGAATATTAATTGCTAATTGCTAAATATTGAGTATGGTGTATAGGCATGGTGACAAGTATCTATACACTGGTGTCGACCATGACCGTGAGCCCTGAATTGCTAAATTATCGAATTCTTAATTGTTGTTTATGAGAACTTGGTTGGAAATCTTTAAACACTGAGCCGGAAATTGTTGGGACTGAGCATTGATTTAAATATGCTAAGTAGAAATTGAATAAATTTGGTTATAGCTGGATCTCCCTTGCGGGGATAGTTTATTATATTATCTTGTTCCCTTGCCGGAATTATTTTGTGTATTGTGTTGAAAGAAAAGGGATCGCGTGGCACGCCGACCACTTATATATTATGAAATGGGAGCGAGTGGTACGCCTACCACGTGATATTATGAAATGGGAGCGAGTGGTACGCCTACCACGTGATATTATGAAATGGGAGCGAGTGGTACGCCCACCACGTGATATTATAAAATGGGAGCGAGTGGTACGCCTACCACGTGATATTATGAAATGGGAGCGAGTGCTACACCTACCACGTGATATTATGAAATGGGATCGAGTGGTACGCCTACCACGTAATATTTTGAGTAATGGGATCGAGTTGCACGCCTGCAATGAGAGGGAATTGAAACAAGTGGATGTAGTTTGTTTTCCCTTATTCTGTGTTAGAAGAAATCAGATGTAGTTTCCTTGTTATTCCTGATATTCCGTTTTATCTGCTATCCCTTAAACATGTCCCCCTCCCAGTATTAATTATTTACTTTCCGCTATTACTTTATTGCACTTGTATGTATATCTGCACAGGTTTATTTGGTAGTCTGGTCTAGCCTCGTCACTACTTCGTCGGGGTTAGGCCAGGCACTTACCAGCACATGGGGTCAGTTGTGTTGATGCTACACTCTGTGAATATTTTTGCACAGATCCAGGAGAAGTTTTTAG
Source organism: Nicotiana glauca (assembly GCA_026770625.1). NCBI lineage: Eukaryota > Viridiplantae > Streptophyta > Magnoliopsida > Solanales > Solanaceae > Nicotiana > Nicotiana glauca. Next base: position 9,552 of record MU731305.1, read on the forward strand.
GCCACAGCAGTAGCATACTGAGCGGGAGGGAGCTGACTTCAGTCCAGGAACTTACGAGGTAGCCTAGCTGGCATTCGCAGGCCGAAGTCCCTTTTCCATATTTTCTGTTTGTTTTCATTGTACTGAGGCAGACACTATGTATTTTCTATTCAGACTTGTTTGTAGCACTCTTTAGTGGTTCGTGAGATAGCGACTCCAGTCTTAGGTAGTAAAATATTAGACTTCCGCATTTTTGGGTTTTCAGTTGTCCATGTTTTAAAAGACTTCCGCATTTATTTAAAGGCTCGTTATTTTATTATTGTTATTAATGTTGTGTTTTTATCCAAAGGTTCAAATGTTTGGCTTGCCTAGCTCCAACAGTAGGCGCCATCATGACTCCCGATGGTGGGAAATCCGGGTCGTGACAAGTTGGTATCAGAGCTCTAGGTTGCATAGGTCTCGCTACTCACGGACAAACTTGGTAGAGTCTGAGGGATCAGTACAGAGATGTTTGTATTTATCCCCTAGAGGCTACGGGGTTAGGAAAAGTTTCATTTTTGTTCTTTCTTGTCGTGCGATTATGTTCCTCAAATACTGATTGTCTTTCTACTATGTTCTTTCGCAGATGGAGAGAACACGTGCTTCCTCTTCTACCGCGCAGCAGCCCGAGCCCCCACCAGCAGCTCCTGCGAGGGGCAGAGGCTGAGGCCAAGGCAGGGGAAGAGCTCACCCCCGGGCAGCAGTTCTAGAGGTGGAGCCTCATATTGACTACGATGAGGAGGTTCTAGCCCCAACAGCTCCAGTGGGCCCAGCTCAGGTCCCAGGAGAGGGGTTCTGTCACGACCCAATCTCCATACCCGGTCGTGATGGCGCCTCTCGTAAAGACAAGGCCAGCCAACTAACCTAATTCGTTTCTTTAACACTTACTAAACATAAATAGATGGACAAATGCAACTTAAAGAACATTAATTATCAACATTATAGCCTAACTCGGCCCGACCGGGGAGTCACAAGTCACGAGCATCTAGGAGGGTCTTTATTACAATTTTTTTAAAGTCTATAATACATAGATTAAAATCTAAAAATCAAGAAGAAGAAGAATCTCAGTGCCGCGAACACCGGTGGTCACCTTGCTTAGCTACGATAGCAATACCTTTACTCCGCTACTAACCCGCTACCGGGTGAAAAGTACGTACAACTGCACGCGAGGTGCAGGGAGTAAAGTGAGTACTTACAACTCAGTGGTAATAAGAGCGAATAATATTTGAGCAATAAGAAAACACGTATGAGCACTCCAAAATGCTATAACAGACAGTACAACCCTTCGAGCAAAATAGTAAAACCGTAACACCGAGAAAATCCTTTAGAAAATCCCAAGCTCAGTTAAAAATCTCTTTTGAAAATATGCCTTTTTAACAGTTGCAAAAATAATTTCAACAAGTAGGAAATAATCAGAAGTCTACCCCTCGGGCTCAGTATCAACCTCTCAGTACAGTATTAGCCCCGCGGGCTCACTTCCAACTCACAAAGTACAACATCAGCCTCTCGGGCTCA
>MU731311.1:13041-28802 GCA_026770625.1 Nicotiana glauca
ATTGATGAAGATCTTAAATGAAGCACATGTGCCAGAGAAAATTACTGTGAACCATCTTGAAAATATTGCGAACAAAATTTTTGAGGTAAACAGGGTAACATTCTCCGATGATAAATTGTCGGTGGAAGGAACTGAACACAATAGAGCCCTGTATCTCACAGTAAAATGTGAGGATTCCGTAGTGAACCGGGTGTTAATTGATAATGGGTCTAGTGCCAACATTTTCCCTCTATTCACTCTGGAGAAGTTGAAGGTTGATAATGAAATAATTCATAGAAACAGTATCTGTGTACGGGGATTCGATGGTGGTGGGAAGAATACAGTAGGAAATATTGTGCTAGAACTTACAATATGGCCTGTGGAATTCACAATGGAGTTCCAAGTGCTTGATGTTGTTGTGTCCTATAACCTTTTACTGGGTCGACCATGGATCCATGCTGAGAAAGCTGTGCCATCTACACTATATCAGATGGTTAAGTTTGAATGGGATTGTCAGGAAATCGTGGTCCACGAAGAGGATAATTCTTGCAATACTATTACACCTTTTGAGGAAGTTGAAGATGATAAGGGCCCATGGGTATACCAAGTTGTAGATACAGTGTCAGTTGCCAAAGTCCCAGAAGGGGAGAATGTTCCTATGCCTAAGGTGGCTACCGCATCTGTTATGGCAGCAACAGAGATGTTAAGAAATGGATTTCTACCTGGAAAGGGTTTGGGAGATTCACTACAGGACATTATACAACCAGTGTCTCTTCCTGGTAATATTGATACTTTCGGGCTAGGCTTTAAACCCACCACTGCTGATATAAGGAGAGCCAGAAAGTTGAAGAAGAAAGTGTGGACCCTTCCTAAACCTATCCCTCGCCTTTCCCGTTCTTTCGTCCAGTCTTGTACTAAAAGGCGCCCGATAACAATGATGCCCAGCTTTGTGGTGATAAAACCTGACAAGGAATTGATCGAAAGATTTTAAATGTTGTTCGATGAAGTGAATGTGGTGGAAGCAGATGAGGGTCCGAGCAGAATTGATGTTCAATTCGTGGGATCTCAGGCCAATCTTAATAACTGGGAAGCTACTCCTCTTCCAACTCGGAAGGAGTTGCGGTAGTTAGTTTTTGATTTTCTTTTTGAGTATTAAATCTGGATTATTTTCAAGGTTGTGATTCGGATTTCTATGTTCCATCCGTTTGGATGAGTTAAACCTTGTTATCTTACAAATTTCAATGAAATGCAATTTCTTTCTCTCTTCATTCCTGATAGCTTCTATTTTGTCTTTCTTTTCTTTCTTGTATAGTTCATTTTATGCTGATTTCAATGATGTGTGATGCATAAGGAGTTCCCGGCCTAGTCTTGATAATCAATGTGAAATAGTAATACAAGAAATCGAATGTGATGATGAGGTGGAGTACGATGACGAGGAAGCTTTGGAAGAAATTAGTAAAGAATTGAGTCAATATGAGGAAAAACCCAAACCTAATTTGAATGACACAGAGGCAATCAATTTGAAGGATAAGGAAAATGTTCGAGAAACAAAAATAAGTGTCCATTTGGAAGCCTCGCTTAGGGAAGAGTTGATCAAGCTGTTGTTTGAATACAAAGATATCTTTGCATGGTCATACTATGATATGCCGGGTCTGAGTACTGACCTGGTGGTCCACAAATTGCCCACTTATTCAGAATGCCCGCCTGTCAAGCAGAAGTTGAGGAAATTTAAGACAGATATCAATGTGAAAATCAAAGAAGAAGTCAATAAGCAGTTTGAGGCAAAGGTTATACGGGTTACCCGATATCCCACCTGGTTTGCCAATGTCGTGCCTGTGCCAAAGAAAGATGGAAAGACCAGAGTGTGTGTTGATTATCGTAATCTCAACAAGGCGAGTCCGAAAGACAATTTTCCGCTGCCAAACATCCACATACTGATTGACAATTGTGACAAACATGAGATTGGTTCTTTCATGGATTGTTATACTGGTTATCACTAGATTTTAATGGATGAGGAAGATGCTGAAAAGACGGCATTCATCACACCTTAGGGGTTTATGCCGTTTGGGCTGAAAAATGCAAAGGCAACATATATGAGGGTGATGACCACCTTGTTCCATGATATGATAGATCGGGAAATTGAAGTCTATGTGGATGATGTAATTATCAAGTCCAGAAAGCAGTGCGATCATATTAAAGACCTGAGAAAGTTTTTCCAGAGGCTTCGCAGGTACAATCTCAAACTCAATCCAGCAAAGTGTGCTTTTGGGGTCCCGTCAGGAAAGTTGTTGGGGTTTGTGGTAAGCCGACGTGGTATTGAATTAGACCCATCCAAAACCAAAGCCATCCAGGAATTGCCTCCGCCAAAGAGCAAGAAAGAAGTGATGAGTTTGCTCGGCAGGTTGAATTATATTAGCAGGTTCATTGCGCAGCTTATATCAACTTGCGAACCTATCTTTAAGCTGCTGAAGAAAGATGTTGCAGTCAAATGGACAGATGAATGTCAGGCAGCATTTGACAAAATTAAGGAGTATTTGGCCAATCCACCTGTATTGGTTCCACCCGAGCCGGGAAGACCCTTGATCCTTTATCTGACAGTGTTGGATAATTCTTTTGGATGTGTACTAGGACAGCATGATGTTACGGGGAAGAAAGAGCAGGAAATTTATTACCTCAGCAAGAATTTCACATCTTATGAGGTAAAATACACTCAACTGAAAAAGACGTGCTGTGCTTTGACTTGGGTGGCACAGAAGTTGAAACATTATCTGTCAGCATATACCACTTATCTCATCTCCCGGCTGGATCTGTTGAAGTACATTTTTCAGAAGCCCATGACCACAGGGAGGCTTGCTAAGTGGCAAATCTTGCTCACTAAATTTGATATTATATATGTGACCCGTACTGCGATGAAAGCACAAGCAGTAGCTGATCACCTAGCGGAAAATCCAGTTGATGATGAATATGAACCATTGAAAACATATTTTCCTAATGAGGAGGCAATGTACATTGATGAACCAGGACAAGATGAAAAACCTGGCTGGAAGTTATTCTTTGATGGGGCTGCCAACAACAAAGGCGTCGGGATAGGAGCGGTACTTATTTCAGAGACAGGGCAACATTACCCTATTACAGTTCAGCTTTGCTTCTTTTGCACCAACAATATGGCTGAATACGAGGCATGTATCTTGGGTTTGAAGATGGCTATAGATATGGGTGTCCAAGAGATCTTGGTTATGGGCGACTCGAATCTTTTGGTACATCAAATTCAAGGAGAATGGAAAACACGGGACTTAAAACTCATACCGTACCGGCAATGTCTGCATGAACTTTGCCAGCGGTTTCAGTCAATAGAATTCAAGCACATTCCAAGAATTCATAATGAAGTTGCTGACGCTTTGGCCACTTTGGCATAGATGTTGCATCATCCAGATAAGCTTTATGTGGACCCATTGCAAATTCAGGTACGAGATCAGCATGCCTATTGTAACATGGTGGAGGAAGAGCTTGATGGGGAGCCTTGGTTTCATGATATTAAAGAATACCTCAGAATGGGAGTATATCCGGTACAGGCCACAGGGGACCAAAAGAGAGCCATTAGACGCTTAGCAAGCAGATTTTTCTTTAGTGGAGGAGTGCTATACAAAAGAACTCCGGATCTTGGTTTACTAAGGTGCATGGATGCTAAACAGGCTACAACTATCATGACTGAGGTACATGCAGGAGTTTGTGGACCTCATATGAGTGGGTATGTACTGGCCAAAAAGATTCTTCGAGCAGGATATTATTGGCTCACTATGGAATGAGACTGTATCAGTTTTGTATGCAAGTGTCATCAGTGTCAAGTACATGGAGATTTGATTCATTCTCCTCCATTTGAGTTGCACGCAATGTCGGCACCATGGCCCTTCGTTTCTTGGGGTATAGATGTCATTGGGCCAATCGAGCCAGCAGCGTCTAATGGGCACATGTTTATTCTGGTTGCTATTGATTATTTTACTAAATGGGTGGAAGCGAAAACTTTCAAATCCGTGACCAAGAAAGCAGTGGTTGATTTTGTACATGCAAATATCATTTGCCGGTTCGGAATTCTGAAGGTGATAATCACAGATAATGGTGCCAATCTTAATATTCATTTGATGGCGGAGACATGTCATAAGTTTAAAATCATACACCGCAATTCCACACCATATCGTCCTAAGGCGAATGGAGCAGTTGAGGCAGCTAATAAGAATATCAAGAAAATACTTCGGAAAATGGTAGAAGGATCCAGGCAGTGGCATGAGAAATTACCCTTTTCTCTGTTAGGATATCGCACTACTATTCGCACTTCGGTAGGGGCGACTCCTTATTCATTGGTGTACGGTACGGAGGCAGTGATACCTGTAGAAGTTGAAATACCCTCCCTTCGAATTATTGCGGAAGCGAAAATTGATAATGATGAATGGCTCAAAGCCCGTCTAGAATAATTGAGCTTGATTGATGAAAAGAGATTAGCAGCAGTATGTCATGGGCAATTGTATCAACAGAGAATGGCCAAAGCTTATAACAAGAAAGTGCGTCCACAAAAATTTGAAGTCGGAAAATTGGTATTGAGGCGTATCTTACCTCATTGGGTTAAAGCTAAAGGAAAGTTTGCTCCTAATTGGCAAGGGCCATTTGTTGTAACTCGAGTATTGTCCTATGGTGCATTATATCTAATAGATGTGGAAGGGAAATGTGTAGAAATGACTATCAATTCTGATGCAGTCAAGAGATATTATGTATGATTTCTTTATCTTTATGTATCTGATTGTATTTGTCATATTTTGANTGGGGAAATTAAGTGGAGAAACAAGAAAAGAAAAGAAAAAAAGAGAAAAGAAAAGAAAAAGAAAAAGAAAAGAAAGAAAAAGAAGAAAAGAAAAAGAATAAAAGAAAGAAAAGAAAAGAAAGAAAAGAAAAGAAAGAAGAAAAGAAGAGGAAGAATGGAAGGAAGGAAACAACGCAACAATGAAGCGATTTTATGACCTGAACTACGTTTGACTTGATCCCGAAAGGGTACGTAGGCAGCCCCACTGAGGTTCAGTCACAACCAAAGAAAAGTCCAAGAATCCCCAAGAATGAAACTGGGGCAGAAGTTATGAAACTGGGGCAGAAGTTATGTTTGTTATGAAAAATATGATTCCGGAAGTTGTAATTTTGAACCCACGTTGAAATATTTTGAGCCTATATACCCTTCTTTCTAAACCCATCCAAAAGTCACATTACAGTCCAAAGAAAGACCTTCTGATCAATTTTATGAAATGTCAATACAAGCAGGTAAGGTGAATCATGTTGTGGACAACACTCTGGTACCAGAAGATGAGAAAATGAAATTGAGAGAGTCTTATTGGTGAAAACCTTCACGGGCACCGTAAGGCGACGTGAGTGTGAGAGATATTAAAACGAGAGAGTCTTATTGGTGAAAACTCTCACGGGCACCGTAAGGCGAAAGTGAGTTTTCAGATTGGATAAATGAAGAAAGTATGTGGTTGAAAGATGTTTGAAACATGGCAAAACAAACGAGGTTTGGTTTCTGTTGAAAGTCAGACTGTGAAATTATGGAATAGCAAATGTGGCAACTGACAGTTGATTGGTTGGACAGACTAGGCTGGTTAATCCAAAATGCATGGCATAATCAATTCGGAAGCGGGAGCATGGCCAACAAGAATGCCAGCAGCTATCCACCATTTTATACTAACAAATCGTTCTTTGATTAAAACAGGGGCAGAAAGAATTTTTCTTTATAAACAGGAGACCGCCTGGATAACAAGGGAATACGTTCAAAAGTTAGCAAGCAGGTGCCCACCTGAAGAACAAGGGAATACATTCCAAAGCGCAGCAGTCAGGCACCCACCTGAAGAACAAGGGAAGTATAATGCAACTCTTATCCTTCAAGTTAAATATTAAGTAACACAATGTGCCCAGTTATCGAAATGGGACAGGAAATTTTCTTTGGTTGTCTATTTTGCCGTAAGCAGGAGCCCACCTGGAAAACAAGGGAATATCTTTTCTAATTCAGCAACCAGGAGCACACCTGAAGAACAAGGGAATATCTTTAAAATTCAGCAAGCAGGAACCCGCCTGGAAAACAAGGGAATATCGTTTCGAACGCAACAAGCAGGCACCCACCTGGAAAACAAGGGAAGCACAATCCAAATTTTATCTTTTAAATTTTAATATCTGATAACACAATATGCCCTGTCACCATACTGGGGCAGAAAATTTTCTTTGGTTGTTTATTTTGTCGTAAGCAGGAGCCCACCTGGAAAATAAGGGAATACATCTTCAAGCAATCGTAAGCAGGAGCCCACCTGGAAAACAAGGGAATACATCTTCAAGCAATCGTAAGCAGGAGCCCACCTGGAGAACAAGGGAATACATTTTCAAGTAGTTGCAAGCAGGAATCCACCTGAAGAATGGACACATATTTCAAAACATCGCCAAGGCAATAGCCAGAACTCCATTGAAAGAGCACAAGATACAAGTTCAAGGCAACACAAGAGCAAGTTTGAAAGACATAGATAGGATTTCTTGTAATAGAGCATAGCTTAGGCTAGCTTCTTTTTATCTTACATGGTGTAATAAGGGGTCAGCTAGCAGTAACAGCAACAACAGCAATGAAATCACAGCATCCGGTAGTCCCAGCTACCAAACACTCCTGAACTACACTGACCTGATTCCTGTTTAGCCCGGGATATGTAGGCAACCTCTGAAGCAGGGTGCGGTCAAACTTTTCAAAAAAGCTTCACACGGAATATGCGAATGGGCAAAAATCCCTCATTACCGCTCACTTGTTTTTGCACGAAAACTCTTCGTGTTTCCGGGCAAAGAGGGGCAGCTGTGAGCACGTGACTTTTGCCCTAAGTAAATTATTCCTAAAATCCAAACAAAATAATTTTTTTCTTTATTTTTACAATTTTTGATGTTTTTTGCATTTTTGTGTTAATTGGTTGCATAATAATTCATACTAAAAATACAAAGAATATGCATATGCATTAGGATTTTTAATTTCATATTTTTAGTATTAAGGCATTTTAGAACAATTTAAGGAAAATCAAAAATAACATCTTATTGTTTTAATCGAAAATTACTATAAAATAGCTATTAAATAAATTTTTAGAATTTAATTAATTTTAGTTTAATTTCACAACTTAATAAAATCAGAAAATACATAAAATTGGAAAAGAAAAATAAAATACAAAATACAAAATGAAAATACAGTACAAAAAAAATATATGAAGGTAAATAATATTGGGCTAATTACCCAAACCCAAATCAAAAAATACCCCAAAACCCAAATAACGCCCAGGCCCAAACACTCCATACCCGTCTGGCCCGCACTTAACCAAACGACCCCGTTTTGGGAAGCTGAATCACAACCCTTGATCAATTTAATCTAACGGACAGGGTTTGGATTTCATTAATAAAGAAAACGACGTCGTTTAATGTGCTAGGGGCGATTATTATACTTTTAATATAACTAATAACAAAAACCTAAAAATCATTTTACATCTCTTCATATTCCGTCTTCCTCAGCCGCCTCCAAATTCTTGCCGACCCCGTTGGAACCCTACCGGTGGGAAACACTACCTTCACCAATCAGTCCACAAAATACACCCTAGAACCGCCTTAAGACCCTGAACCCACCCCTACATTCCGTTTCTTTCAAATATAACCCAATCTTCTCGAATATCCAAAAATGTATCGCCGGAATCCTAATTACGGCGAACACATCCTCACCCAAAATAGCCCAAAATCACACTAAAACCTCTCCTTGGCACCCTCAACCCGTTGCCAAAAATCTTGAGTCCCAAAGCCAACTGGATTGGCTCAAATATAAGGTTGAAGTTTCTCCGGTGACTCAACATACAAGAAAACTGATGCCAAACTCCTTGGGTTCTTAGAGACTTTGACGATTAAAAAAACAAGAAAAATAAAAAGAGACTATCTAAGTAAACGAAAAGAAAAGCTAAGTTCTTCATCTTTCTTTATTTCTGTTTCTTTCTTTTTTGCATGTATGTTTGTTTTCCTTTTGGTTTTTGTCATTTCTATCTGTTTAGTCTTACTAGGGTTTTTAGTAACTAGATATTAATATTAGGTTTTAATAAATAAATTCTGATTAATTGTTGATTTAGTAAATAAACTGATATTAAAACAGTATAAATTGGATTTTCAGTGTGATTTTAATTGTTTGTTTCATTATTAGTTAATCCTGATATTGTTAGTATTAATTAGTTTGAAGTCGGTTGGATTATAGCTGTTAGAGTTATATTTAGCAGTTAATTAGATTTTTCTTAATTTTTGACCAATTGTGATAATTAGGAGTATTAGTTGGTTGAATAATCCGGCAGTTAAAATTCAGGGATAAAATGGTTAAAAGGTAAAAGGGTAGTAAGTTAATTTGTAAATTCAATCAAATTCAGGAGGTAAAAGGGTGAATGGTAGGTAGGTCAGTTAGTAAAATCAAGTGAATTACAGGGGTAGTTTGAGTACATAAAAAGGAATAATGGTAATAAACCTAAGGAAGCAGGGGTAGTTTGGGAATCCTAAAAGGGCAATGGGGTAGATTTTTAAATGAAGTGGGGGTAGATAGGGAATTACATTAGGGTAGAAGGTTCTGGATGGGGTAACTAACATAATTATTAACAAATAAGGGTAGTTAAGTGAAATACAAAGTAAAGAATAAGGGTATAAGTGAAATAAAAAGGGGACTAAATCATAAAATCTGAAATTCAAAGTTCCCTCCAAATTTAAATCTATAAATAGGCATCAATATGCCTCATTTTAGAAGTTTTCGAAATCTGAAAGTTTTCCTCTTAAGCAATCTCCCTTCATAACTCAAAATTTTAAAACTCACAATCTCAAAAATCCAAAAACATTAGAATCACTGTTACATTGATCTTTATAGTCAAATTTTGATCTGCGTATTGGTTGTTAGATATTTTCAGAAGCTGTTCTAGTCTATATTCAAAGCTTGAAGTTGATTCAATTGATTTCGTTGCCTATTTGCTGGTTTAATCATTTCTGAGTATTCCTGGGCATGTTCTGGAGTTATTTTGGGGCTAATTACTAAATGTTAATTGCTGTTACTGTTCAATTGATCTAGAATCTCATTGTCCTCTATTATTTTTTCAGGTACACATTTACTCATATTGATGTTCTTCAAGCTTGAGCAATGAAATAAGTTCGACTGTTATTTATAAAAATCTGTTTGCAGTATATACATTTTAGTATAATTAGATTTGAGTAGATGTAGAATGTAGATATGATGATTTGTATTCAATAGGATCGCATAAGTTGTAGTGGACTATTATAATCAGGACTTTACATCTATTAATTTTATATTATTGTTAATTAGATAATTAGGTCTTAGTTAATTATTCATTGATTCATTTTAGACTGGATTGATTTGGATTGTATATAATTGTATAAACTGAGGAATAGGAATATCTCGTACTGTTATATAGACTGTGTAATTTGCATTTTAAATGTATATGAGAAATCGCTCACTTATATTCTGTTGAGATAGGTTATAATTTCACTTAGTATGGTAAAACTTTGAATTCAATAGGAATTAGGACTAAATTGATTACAACTCATTCATGTTGTTTAAATTGAATAAGAAATCGGTAGTTTATATTTAGTTAACAAGTCCGTTGGTAAATGCTCAAAGAAATCAGTATTACTGTATGTGTTCCAGGGATAAAACATGTTCAAATATGATTCCAAATTACTCTTAAACTCTGAAGCTAGGTTATGTTTGGTTGTTATGTGTTTTAAACATTTTTTCTTCAATTATTGTGAGTTTGAATTAGCCAAAAGGATTTGGTTCAATTTTAAAATAGCAATGGTAATAGTATAGAAATTTAGAAAAGAAACTAAAATTTTTCATATTAAACGATGTTTTTTTAAATTGAGGATCGAATTAGAGATTAGTATGCTCATGGGCCTATGAACCAGATCTGGAGACTATTCAAGTCTAAGGCCCAAATTTACCTTCTGTGTTTAAGGCGTTATGCCTCACTTGTCTGGTGCTTGGGCCAGGCTAAAGGCCCAAAAGTACTTTTAAAATTTAATTGAGAATAAAGGGAATAAATACAATAAAAATTAAGTAATTAGGAATATGAAAATTAAGCAATAAATATAAAATTGGATTCTTAATTAGGTAGCGGGCTCAAGCTAAAAGGTGATCCCTTTTGTTTGAGTTCGGACTTGAATTGGGAGTTCGAATTTACATTCATGGATTAATTGGCCTTTAGAGACAAAACAAAAAATAGACAATTTAGATACATTAGCTTGGCCTTAATAAATAAAATGGGACAAGAATCGCCAAATTAAATACATAATTGCGGGGCCCTCATTAATTACTTACTAAAATACTTAGTATTCAGGATAGGCCGTTTAGCGAATTTCACGGCCTTCCCAAAAGATAACAATACGTTAGCCGTTTTAGGCGCAATTTTAATAATCTTACCTTCCTAATACGGGTGTGCATTTCATGCAACCCAAATTCAAATCTGAAAACGTCGAATAAGAATGTGTCGAGGATCCGGGTGCATTTTATGTGACGTGATCTGAAAACATGTTCTTAAACGATGTTCACTTTCTTAAATAAAAATAATTTGACAAAAAGCGGTAATTAATTCTAAAATTGCACAAACAGGATAACATGTATTAAAATCAAATATTTTAGACAAATATGACAGTCGAGCGACCGTGCTAAAACCATGGAACTCGGGAGTGCCTAACACCTTCTGCCGGGTTAACAGAATTCCTTACCCGGATTTCTGGTTCGCGGCTGTTGAACAGAGGCCAACCCTTCCTCGATTCGGAACTCAAACCGGTGACTTGGGACACCATAAATCTCCCAAGTGGCGACTCTGAATCTTAAAAAAAACGAATCCCATTTCGATTGTCCTTAAATTGAAAAAACTCCTTTCTTTATTATATCCCTTCCCGGGGTGTAATAAAAGCCGATAAAAGCCCTTTCGGAAAAAGGAGGTGTGACAGTAACTCCTATTCGGCTTTCTTAGAATCGTTGATTAGGTTGAGTCATTAGCAAAAGCCTTTGTAACCATAGTGTGACAAAGTGGCTTGTGGCAGAAACATCACAAGTTAGTCAAAGCCTTTGTAACCGTAGTGCGACAAAAGTGACTTGTGGTGGAAATACCACAAATTAGTCAAATTCTTTGTAACTAGGATAGTTATAAAGTGGCTTGTGATGAAAGCATCAAAAATTAGTTGAAGTCTTTGCAATAGAGTTATTGTAAAGTGGCTTGTAATAGGGAGATTCCAGGTTAGTGAAGTTAAAAGCCTATAGGTGTAGGTCGTGGTTTTTTTATCCCCTTGTGTGGGATTTTTTCACGTAAAAATCCTCTTCCTTATTTACATTCAACTTTACTAGCATTCATAGTAGAACCCGATAAAGGACCATGTACTCTACTATTTGGTGGATTCACACAAACTTAGTACTATACCAAACTGATATAGGACCAGATCGCTATACATTTTGGTTCATCAGTATTTTTAGAAGGAAACAGAGAGAGAACCAGGTTCTGTATACATTTTGGTGGACACACAGAATCTAACAGAGAGGAATCGGAAGTCTTGAAGGGACAAATATTACCTTAGTGTGGCTCCTATCCCTAGTAAAGAGAGAATGTTGGGCAACCCGAAGAGCCAGTAGACTGAGGAGCACGGGGAGCTAAAAGAAAAAGAACTTCTTGTTCATGTTTTTGAAATAAAGTGATAGACATAAATGTTAGCAGGAAATAAGAAGAAAGTTAATAAAGCATTATGAGTAAGATGGAATACATGGATTATAAAGGTAGGTCAAATAGATCATAGTATTACAAAGTCAATAGTTAAGTGAAGGAAAAGACGAGAGGTGAAAGGCCACAAGACAACAAAAGAGTATAGGCCATAAAGTCATATCCTAATTTCAAGAAATAAGTTCATGACGCTAACGTGATTAACAGAAGAAAAAGTTAGGCCCAAGAGTAATAGAAATCAGTATGGACTGGTGAAAAATATAAACTAAACATAAATTAGGGACTGAGTGATTTGATGATGGTCGGCATCATGAGAACTTCATATTGCGTTCCACCGATAATAGAATGGACCAAGGAAGAAGATTCATGAGAAATTCAGAGAATGATTATTCAGGAAGATGCTTCCCTATAGCAGGTAATGTGAGCAAAATTAAGCTTAATGGACTGTATGTGCCAGTTACACTAGGTGTCTCCCTCGTGAGTAAGGAATTTTGTTATTCCTGGTATAGAAGGATTACCACAAGGTAAGTAAGGGTAATTGATGATGTGAAAAGATGCCAAATATGAAAAGGTAAAACATATATAGCTAGATCGTTGTAGCACTAATTCTTAGTACTCCCCTAAAGAGGGGAAATGGATTAATGTGGCATTAAGTCTAAATTAAGTGGTTCTAGTAATTATGGAACGGGAAAGGAAGAATGAAAAGTGAGGAAGGAATGAGATTTTACTTATCCAAGTCTAACTGATATGCTACGATTCCAGATGATATACAAGCACGACATCAAGGAAAGGAAGTAGGCGTTCTTGCTTGGGATGTTATTGATAAATAAGGAGCCAGTGCGAGAATAAGACAAACAAAATAACCCAAGAAAGATTACGTAGAATAGTGATATGAGAATGGGCCAACGAGCAGCTAGTAGTTGATTCAGGAAGAGCCTAATTATGGCTAGACAAAAGGATAAAGACAAATCAAAAGATCGTACAAGATAAACATAGTGAACCCCTAACATGGGGAATTCAGCCTCGCAGTTATGACATTACAATACTTGAAAAAAATTTAGATACGAGTTGGAGTAGTTAAAGGTACCGTATGAGTGTTACGGAAATAAAGGAGAGTCCCACTCGGAAAACAATAAGAACTTCAGTTCAAAAGCAACTGTATGAGCACATGAGGGTGGAGGTAAGTTACTAAGGATAATTATAGGTGAATACGAACATCAAAAACTCACATCTTTACAAGAGTCAGAGGGTCCTCCCTAAGTAATACAATGAAATACTAGCTAAGGAAATAAGAAAGAAGGCCGGTAACTTGAAGGCAAAATGGTTATGTAAACATAGTCTCACTACAAAATTGTAAGCACTCCAAAAAGAAAGTGGTACCTATCATGGCTAATGAACGGGAAGAAAAAAAATGAAAAGTAATAATCGAGATCATATGAGTTGCACAAGAAAGATTTCGACATGCGTAGGAACTAAGATAAGCTAAGTATGCATGTAACAACGAGGCAGAAAGACCGGGGAAGGTAATAGCTTGCGTTTAAAGAAAGATGAGAAGGAACGAAAAGAATTGTTCGATCAATGGTACAAAGTTAGTTATGTTATGAAAGCACTTAAGAGTTTGGAGTTTTATCCATGCAGCATATATATTGTCAATCATACCGTCGTAGAAGACTTCGATATAAGTTAAAAAAATAATTGACTCCACGTTATACACAAAGGATTGAATTATTAGATGATGGTATCACGGATATTCCATAGCATCCATGAAAGGCTAAAGTAATAACCAATGTGTTGAGCTGCAGATCGGAAGATAGCTTAAACCTACATAAAAGTTGATCAGAGGAAAGAGGAAACTAAAGAGTTACATCAACTTAGTAAATCAGGAGTTTGATTATTGGACCTAGGAAATTATGGACATCGTGATTGAGAACATTGCTGGATCACCCTTAATATCATAGGTACAAGAGAGATAGTATAGTAGCCATATACTATAAGGGCGTAAGAAGAATACTAGCCACATAAGAAGTTAGTATGAAGCTCCCACCAGATTGTATATGCAGTTGAGATACAAGTATTATAATAGAGCTTCAGGTAGTGGATGTAAATGAAGGGGGGTCATGAAAGAGAAAGGAGATGTGATGCAAGATATTAAGATAAGTAAGGTAAAGGTGGACGACGTATAAGATACTCAAATGCAAAAGGTTGTGAATATATGTTACTTCAAATAGAAGGCTATAAGTGCGATGATTTAATATCCAGGAATGATAGCAACACTGTTAGTGTCATGTATTCCAGCCAATGGTATCTAGGTATCGAGAAGCCTGATTAAGTGAGTAAAGATGAGTTCGAGACGGTGTGATATCTCTCTTGATGTTCCAGAATGACATAAGAAAATCTAGGATGCATGTAAGTTGAAAGGTTTTGAGTGATATAAATAGATATGTATAGGTAACAAGCTGTTGTATGGTAGAGCGACAATGTTTTAAGAAGGCATGAGTAAGGATAAGGAAAGGCGAGTAAGAAAGTAACGAAAATGAATAAGTCCTCAGGATTAAGCCTATGAAAAAAAGAAGAGCATATGGTTTATCTAAGTTATGAAAATCTCACTATAGCCTGAATGAACTCAAAGGAATCTAAGATTAATAGCATTTAGAAGAGATGTAATGTTTTCTTAGTAATAAAATAACGGTGTGGTTGTGATAGATAAAGGATGGCGTTTGGGCCTTCGATTGATTAATGATCTGATGAAGAAAAGAAAAGGATCTCATGAATTGGACAGGATTAAAATACCCATGCAATGTGAATCACATTGGGATGAGATACTGTATGAAAGCATGGCATCGCCCCAAGTGGATCAGTCTAATCATTTCAGATGTTCCTCGATGAAACGTGAACCCTAGCGGCAGTGTTACATAAAAGGTTAAGTCATCAAGGGTAGATTATAGATCAATAATAAGGTGAATCAAAAATATATGGATAAAATTTATAAAGTATGAGATGAGATTTGGCCATAAGATGAGCAGTAATGAATAAACATTAAATTAGATTTATACATACAGGATAAGCAACGGGAGTAACCTGGAGTTTTGTAGCAAACTCAATAATAATAAATGAGTGTAAGAGTTAAAGCTATAGTATGTCCTATGTAGTAAAGCTAATGACGCCCAGAGGGACAACTTGTCATACTTTTGTATGAGATTGGCTAAAAGCCAGAAGAAAGAGGAGAAGAGTCGCCTATGCGCACTTAGAAGGTCAGAGTCGTACAATCTGCATGACAGTAGGTAGCAACAGTTACGAGATTAGAAGTATTCCGAATACAAGCCGTGGTATAAGAAAGATTCCTAAGGGGGGAATGTCCTAACTTTTGGATTTATTCAAAGAACAGTTGCCTAGATTAAAAAGAAGAGTACTATAGTATTCGCAAGAGCTATGAGCTATAAGAATGATAAATACATCAGTCAAGATTCGAGGATGAATGTTCCAAAGGGGGGAATGAGCTTACACCCCATATTTTCATATGTAAAAGTACGCCATAAGTAAATTGATGAAAGCTCGGAAATGAGATATTACATCTCACAATTTTGTACGTTAAAGTTTCGTCGTATGTTAATTAGCATAGACTCGGGGATGATATGATCTTGAGGTTAGCATATTTATGCTATTTAAAACAAGCAATAAGCAAGTTCCATGAAGGATAAAGGATACATGAATTAAAGAAAATGAGTTTCGTTGAAGGTTGTCGATTTGGAATAAAATACGGGCCGAGCGATAATACCCAATATTTATGGACTAGTACCATACAAGGTACTATATGACCATGATAGTATTATGTATAAAGTGTATCAAAAATAAGTAGAATTTTAAGTAATTTGAGGTAATTCTTAATTATGCGGGTAATTAGTTAACTATCGAGTAATGGGACACTACCTAATTACCTAATAAGTGGATAAAGATTAACATTTCTCACCCCACCCCCACCCCCACCCC
>MU731311.1:28812-65939 GCA_026770625.1 Nicotiana glauca
AGGCCAGTTCTTAGACAATGACTTATAGCCTGCTTGGCCAAGCTTCTTTTTTGGCTAAAAGTGCTTCTTCTTTTTCCCAAAAGCACTTTTGGCCAAAAATTGAGGTGTTTGGACAAGCTTTTGGAAGGAAAAAAAGTACTTTTGAGGAGAAACAGAAGCAGTTTTGGAGAAGCAGAAAAAAGTAGCTTCTCTCCAAAAGTACTTTTTTGAAAAGCACTTTTGAGAAAAATACACTTAGAAGCAATTTTTGAAGCTTGGCCAAACACTAATTGCTGCTCAGAAGTGCTTTTCAAACTAATTAACCAAACACAAACTGCTTTTCACCAAAAGTACTTTTGAAAAAAATATTTTTGAAAAAAAGCACTTCTCAAAATAAGCTAATTTTTGTATCTTGGCCAAACGGGCTATTAGTCATTTTGGGTAGGTGGAAAAATGACTACAAAACACTTTATTTTTTATATATCTTTAATATAAGATACTATAACCAAAATTCCAACAATTGCTTATACACCCTACAATCAGAAGTGATAAGTTAAAAATTCTTATAAGTTGGTGATTAGTGAGAATGTGATTTGTGATTATTATAATTCTTATAGGTCATTTGTGATTAGATCACAACGTTAGCAATTTATTCCTACAAATTTTCGACAAAACTCCTTGCAACCAAATAATTCCATCGAGAATTAGTAGCGTATTAGCAACGTGAGATTTTGTGTCTCTAAAAGAGTACGTGCAACCTTTTTCAGTAAAATCATATGGATTTCTCCGTACTCCAAGTATGTTAAGGCTATTTCCTATCTTTCTTTTTGGCATGATCCGTACGATACAAACGAAACGAAAAAATGCACAACTTCCATAAATGACTCTATTCATAGAAGTATTAGAGGAGCCTATATTTTTGAATTTCCATGTGTCCTATTATTTTATCATTTGTTCATCGGTCTAAAACAAATACGTAAGATAAAAAAAAGTTTACTTCATGATATTAATTAGAGGCATGATGGTCTTCTGATGTACCAAGAGATTTTATTAATGTATTTTATATACATTTAATGTATTGATACATGCACATTGACCCATGACCAGATGGTGTTATATATGCTTATATACATGTACATATATGTATATAGGATATGGGAAAGGTTATGGCGTTATATATGCACCTCCACCTGATCACCTGGTATACATTGATGATTTTTCCCACAGTGGCCGAGATGATATGATGGGATGCCCTCAGAGGCTTGATGATGTTGTGAACACATGTAACTATGAAAGACTTGACATTCATACGCATATACATGAAACTATAAGTATTTCATGATTTACAGAGTTATCCAGGCCTACAGGTTGAGTCACTTAATCTTTATTTAATCGATGTCTCTTATGTACTCATTTATGTGCCTTACATACTTAGTACATTATTCGTAATAACGTCTCTTTTGCCAGGTCCATTGCGTTTCATGCCTGCAAGTCCCGATACACAGGTCGAGAGTCCTCCAAGAAGGCTATCAGCTCGACGGAAGGTGTTGGTGCGCTCCATTTTCTCCGGAGTTGCTTGTTTGGTCAGTATGATTTAGATACGTATTGGTTTGTATGGAGGGGCCATATCCCGATCCTTATGATATTATCTATTGTTAGAGGCTTGTAGACATATTTCATATATACAGATACTTGTATGGCCTTGTTGGCTTATATTTTTTAGTATATAATGGTTCACATTGGCCTTATAGGTCCATATGTCACAGGTATGAGTTTCTATATAATGTTGGGTTGTCCTATGTCGGGTATTCCCTCATGTTTACTATAGTTATTATATGATGCCCCTTTTGGCCTACTTACCTATGATGATATAATAAGATATATATGTTATGTTGGTACTCGATCGAGTAAGGTACCGGATGCCCGTTGCGGTCCATAGGTTTTGGTTGTGACAAAGCTATAATGATTTGGCGTTGGTTTTGCCCAGAAGATTCTAAAGTTATAATTCAATCCAGGTGGGCTCCTGAACCTTGCTGCTTTCCCTTTGCTGTCCAGGTGGGATCCTGATTGCTGAACACTTGCACTGCTTTTCCTTGAAACTTGAACTGTTTCCCTTTTTTCTCCAGGTGGGCTCCTGATTGCTGAACTCCTTTGAACCTTGCTGCTTTCCGTTTGTTCTCTTGGTGGGCTCATGATTGCTGAACTCCTTTGACCATTGTTGCTTTCCCTTTGTTCTCCAGGTGGGCTTCTGATTGCTGAACTCCTTTGAACCTTGCTGCTTTTCCTTTGTTCTCCAGGTGGACTCCCGATTGCTGAATACTTGCACTGTTTTTCCTTGAAACTTTAACTGCTTCCCTTTGTTCTCTAGGTGGGCTCCTGATTTCCAACACTTGAACTGTTTTCCCTTTGTTCTCCAGGTGGGCGCCTGATCTCCAACACTTGAACTGACTCCTCTAAAACTGCTGCTTTCCCTTTATTCTCCAGGTGGGTGTCTGATTGTCGGACTCGAACTGACTCCTCTAAAATTGCTGCTTTCCCTTTGTTATCCAGGTGGGTGCCTGATTTCCAACACTTGAACTGTCTCCTCTTAAACTGCTGCCTTTGAACCTGATTACAATAAAATAGACAAAACAAAAGAAATTTTTCTATCCCCGTTTGATATAGGGAACATTTGTGAGTGTTTATTGAATCATGGTGCCCAAAAGCTCTAAGAATTTAAAAGTTAAATCCCATTATCTAGGAGGGTCCTGAAAATTTAAAATGAAATCTCATCGTAAGAGTGACAACTTCAAAGCTAATTTCTATTTCCTAAAGTTAAAAATTACACTAAATCTTATTATCTATGAATGTCTTAAAAGCATAAAACTAGATCCTATTATCCAAGAGGGTCCTGAGAACATTAAATTAATCCCATTATCCAGGAGGGTCCTGAAAATCCGAGAATGAACTTACATGCGCCGTGCTTTCTTCCTGGAGGATCTCTGCAGAACGAACAAAATTCCTTGCCCCCTAAAGCATGCTTTTCCTCATGGCGGGTTCCTGAATCGAACCATTCTTCTTTCCCCTCCTCAAACTGCCTTTGTGCTGACAAATTTTGGGCACGACATTTGAAAACAAATTAAAGCTTCACAGCTTTGATTTAGACATAGTCTTCGTCCCTGTTTCAAACAAAGAAAACTTGTGTGCTTAAACATGGTGGTTTGTTTGTGGCCTTGATTACTCCTCTACTTCCCATGATAACTTTGATTTCAACTCGAAAGATGTCACGACCCGGATTTCTCACCCTTGGAGTCGTGATGGCGCCTACTAATGAGAGCTAGGCAAGCCAAATCTGTAATTCAATTACTTTTTTTTAACCATTATAAAGAGAATACATGATAACAGCGAAAATTTAAATTCAAGCGGAAGACAACGATAAAATATATGAAAACTATATCTAATACAAACACTTAATCCTTAACCACCCTAAATGTGGTGTCACAGTGTTACAGACGGTCTAAAATTTACTACATACAACGTCTGAAGAAATAATAATACAATATTCCAGAATATAAGGGAAATAAAATAGGAATAGTATGTAGAAGAAGACGCCAACGCCTACGGACGTCTGCAGTACTATGTCGGGTCACCTGACGAGCAAAATCAGCAATCCCAATGCGGTCCGAAGTCTTCAACACTGGGGTCTACACAAAAGAGTGTAGAGTGTAGTATCAGCACAACCGAGCCCATGTACTGGTAAGTGCCTAGACTAACCTCGGCAAAGTAGTGACGAAGCTAGGACCAGACCATCAAATAAACCTGTACAATTATATAATATACATCGGAAAGTAAAACAGTTACAAGCAAGTAAGGATGGGAGGGGGTAACATGCTTCCGGGTATAGCAGGCAAAAACAGAATATCAAAAGAACTATAAAGGAATCAAAATCCAACCACTAGCAAGAATAAGGAAAACAAAAGCTGATTTCACTTTCTTTTCACATCATGTTGCAGGCGTGCAACCCGATCCCACTTCCTCTATCCCGTGGCAGGCATGCCACCAGCTCCCATGAAACCCACTTCCTCTATCCCGTGGCAGGCATGCCACCAGCTCCCATTTCATGTATCTCGTGGCAGGTGTTCCACCCGCTCCCATTTCATTATATCTTGTGTTAGGAGTACTACCGACTCCAATTTTATTATATCTCGTGACAGGCGTGCCACCCGCTCCCATTTTATTATATCTTGTTG
The DNA here is from genome assembly GCA_026770625.1 of Nicotiana glauca. Classification (NCBI taxonomy): domain Eukaryota; kingdom Viridiplantae; phylum Streptophyta; class Magnoliopsida; order Solanales; family Solanaceae; genus Nicotiana; species Nicotiana glauca. The sequence goes on from MU731311.1 coordinate 33,021, forward strand.
TAGGCATTCCACCCGCTCCCATTTCATTATATCTACTGGCAGGCATGCCACCCGCTCCCATTGTGTTATATCAGTGGTAGGCGTACCACCCCCTTCCATTTCATTACATCTTGTGGTAGACATACCACCCCACTCCCATTTCATTGCATCTCGTGGTAGGCGTGCCACCCTCTCCCATTTCATTATATCTTGTGGTAGGCGTACCACCGCTCCTATTTCATTATGTCTTGTGGTAGGCGTACCACCCTCTCCCATTTACAAGCCAATAATAATCACAAGGAATCCCGGCAAGGGAGAAACAGCTATAACCAAACTCATTACAACATCAAACTATCTCAACTATAACCAAACTTGTTACAACACCTAGTACCTCAGCTATAACCAAACTCGTTACCACATCTAACTACCTCAGCTATAACCAAACTCGATACAATATCTAACTACCTCAACTATAACCCAACTCATTAAAATGCCTAATGCAAAGAATCATCAACCTAAGCATCTGTAACATCGGAAATAACACAATACAAGGGAACCACAACTTAACAAATAGCCCGGCAAAGGGGAAACATAATGATCTCTTTTCAATTCCCAATCACAATTCGCTATACAACTGGAGCCAATGTTCATCAATGTTCATGAGCCACAATTCTTTCCACAACTTTACACAACAAATAGAAATCTTCACCAAGGCATGTATAACACTACGAAATCATGAAAATCACAATATAAGACTCACGGTCATGCTTGACACTAACATATAGATACTCGTCACCATGCCTATAAGTCGTACTCAACAAGAACAAATAGCAATTAGGACACAACTCCTAATCCTTCAAGCTAAGGTTAGACCAAACACTTACCTCGATCCCTTGAACACAACTCAAGTATCAATTATAGCTTTACCCCTTGATTCCACCGCCAATTAGCTCGTATCTAATCATAAATTACTTAATTACATAAATAAACGCTAAATGAATCAACCCTAATGCATGAAAATGAGTTTTCCAAAGTCTTACGCAAAAATTCAAAAATTGCCCCCGGACCCACATGGTCAAAACCCGAGGTTCGAACCAAAACCCGATTACCCGTTCCCCCACGAACTCAATATATAATTTGTTTTGAAATCGGACCTCAAATTGAGATCCAAATCCCCATTTTTTGAAAAACCTAGGTTCTACCAAAAACACCCAATTTCCCCCATAAAAATCTTTGATTTTAGGTTGAAATCATGTTAAAAGATGTAAAAGATTGAAAGAAATGAGTAAAAACTAACTTACAATCGATTTGGAAGAAGACTTTTTCTTGAAAAATTGCCTAAGTGTTTTTGTGTTTGAGAAAATATGAAAAATGAGGTTCAAAATCGGCTAAGTGTAAAAAATTGCAGGTCTCTGATACAGGAAATGCGAACAGGGGTTCGCAATTGCGAACCCTGACCTCTCAGATGTGGGAATTGCAAAACAGGGTTCACATTTGCGAACCCTTCATTGTTTCCTAGCTTCACATTTGCGAAGCAGTTGTCACAATTGCGACTTTGTATTTGCGGGTGAAATATCGCATTTGCGATGACAGAGGATTTAGGCGGGATCGCTTTTGCGATGGAATCTTCGCATTTGTGAAGAAGGCTTCCCAGGCATTATCTCGCATTTGCGAGACTGGCTTCGCAAATGTGAAGCCTGTAGCTCAGAACACACCGGATATATTTCAAAGTCCAAAAATGCACCAATGGCCTATCCAAAACTCTCCCGAGCCCTAGGGGCTCCAAACCAAATATACATACAACCTCAAAAACATCCTACGGACTTATTCGTGCGATCAAATCACCAAAATAACATCATAAACATCTAATTAAACCTCAAAATCCATAAATTCTTTCAAAATTTCCAAAATATCAAATTTTCCAATTTAGGTCTGAATCACGTCAAACGATGCCCGTTTTTTTACCAAATTTAACATAAACATCTTAAATCATATATAAGAGATGTACTGGGCGTCGGAACCAAAATACAGGCCCGATACTAACATGTTCTAATCAAATTTCATTTTAAATTTCCTTAAACAATTTCTTTCAAAAATTTATTTCTCAGGCTTGGGACATCGGAATTCGATTTCGGGCATACACACAAGTCCCATATATTTCCTACTGACCCTCCGGGTCCGTTTGCCCAAAATGTTGACCAAAGTCAAACTTATTAAATTTAACATCAAAACTTAGCATTTTTTACAGAATTTCATATTTAAGCTTTCCAGCTATGCACCTAGACTGCACATGCAAATCGAGGTGACTCTAAATGAGGGTTTCAAGGCCTCGGAGACATAGAATTCAATTAAAATCAAGTGATGACCCAAACGTGATGACCCTTTGGGTCATCACATTCTCCACCTCTTAAACAACCATTCACCCTCAAACGGACATAAGAAGGAAGTACCTGAGTCGGGAAAAGATGGGAAAAATGACTCCGCTTATCGGACTCGAACTCCCAGGTCGATGCCTCAGCAGGCTCACCTCTCCATTGAAAACGAACAGAAAGGAAACTCTTCGACCTCAACTGACGAACCTGCCGGTCTAGAATAGCTACCGGCTCCTCCTCATAAGAAAAGTCCTTGTCCAACTGGACAGTGCTGAAATCTAACACGTGGGATGGATCGTCGTGATACTTTTGAAGCATGGACACATGAAACATTGGATGCACGGCTGACAAGCTCGGAAGCAATGCAAGTCTATAAGCCACCTCTCCCACTCGATCAAGAATCTCAAATGGACCAATGAACCTAGGGCTAAGCTTGCCCTTCTTCTCGAATCTCATCACGCCCTTCATAGGCGACACTCGGAGCAATACCCGCTTACCAACCATGAAATCCACATCTCGAACCTTGTGATCTGCATAACTCTTTTGCCTGGACTGAATTGTACAGAGCCTATCCTGAATAATCCTGACCTTGTCCAAGGCCTCCTGAACCATATCCGTACCCAACAACCGAGCCTCTTCTGGCTCAAACCATTCGATCGGAGATCAACATCGCCTACCATATAAATCCTCATAAGGATCTATCTGGATACTCGACTGGTAATGTTTGTTGTAAGCAAACTCTGTTAAAGGAAAAACCGATCCCACAAACCTCAAAAATCAATGACACAAGCTCGAAGCATATCCTCCAAAATCTGAATAGTCTGCTTGGACCGACCGTCCGTCTGGGGATGAAATGTTGTGCTCAACTCAACCCGTGTGCCCAACTCTTGATGAACTGCTCTCCATAAGCGCAAGGTAAACTGTGTGCCCCTGTCCGAAATGGGCACACTATGAAGGAGAACAATCTCTCGAATATAGATCTCAGCTAACCTCTGGGACGAATAGGAGACTTCTACGGGAATAAAATGTGCTGACTTGGTCAGACTATCAACAATGACCCACACTGCATCAAACTTCTTCCGAGTTTGCGGAAGCCCAGTAAACAAGTCCATAGTGATCCACTCCCGCTTCCATTCGGGGAGCTCAATCCTTTGAAATAAACCACCAGGCCTCTGATGCTCGTACTTGATCTGCTGACAATTCAAACACTAAGCCACATATGTAATGATATCCGTCTTCATTCTATGCCACCAATAATGCTGCCGCAAATTCTGATACATCTTCGTGGAGCTTGGATAAATAGAGTACCGGGAGCTATGGGCCTCTTCAAAAATCAACTCTCGGAGCCCATCCATATTAGGCACACATACTCGACCCTGCAATCTCAAAACTCCACCATCATCTAAGGTAACCTGCCTGGCACCTCCGCGCTGCATCGTGTCTCTAAGGACATACAAATGGGGATCATCATACTGCCGATCACGGATACTCTCCAATAATTAAGAACGAGTGACCGTGCAAGCTAACACACGACTAGGCTCAGAAACATCCAGTCTCACGAACTGATTGGCTAAAGCATGAACATCCAAAGCAAGCGGCCTCTCATCGACCGGAATATAAGCAAGACTGCCCATACTGGCTGACTTCCTACTTAAAGCATCGGCCACCACATTGGCCTTTCCCAGATCATATAAAATGGTGATATCAAAATCCTTCAACAACTCCAACGGCCTCCTCTGCCTCAAATTCAATTAATTTTGCTTGAACAAATATTGAAGACTCTTGTGATCCGAGAACACCTCACATGCCACGCCATACAGATAATGCCTCAAAATCTTCAATACGTGAACTATGGCTGCCAACTCCAAATCATGAACTGGATAGTCCTTCTCGTAAATCTTCAACTATCGTGAAGAATAGGCAATGACCTTGCCATATTGTATCAACACCGCACCAAGCCCAATACGGGAAGCATTACAATAAACTGTATAAGGCCCTGAACCTATGGGAAAAACCAACACCGGTGCCATAGTTAATGCTTAGAGCTATCTTGATCTTCTGAAAGCTCGCCTCATACTCATCCGACCACCTGAACTGGGTACCCTTCTGGGTCAATCTGGTCATTGGTGCTGCAATTGATGAAAACCCCTCCATGAACCGACAATAATAGCATGCCAATCCCAACAGACTCCGAATCTCTATAGCTGATGTTGATCTAGGCCAGTTCTTGACTGCCTCAATCTTCTTCGATCAACTTGAATACCCTTTGCTGACACAACATGACCGAAGAATGCAACTGAACTCAACCAGAACTCACATTTCTAGAACTTTGCATATAACTGACTATCCCTCAAAGTCTGAAGAACCACTCTAAGATGGTTCTCGTTCTCCTCCCGACTACGGGAATATATCAAAATATCATCCTGAAGTCTATCACGAACGAATCCAAATAAGGCCTGAACACTCGGTTCATCAAATCCATAAGAGCTTCTGGGGCATTTGTCAACCTGAATGACATCATCAAGAACTCATAATGCCTGTACCGAGTGCGGAAAGCTATCTTAGGGACATCGGATGCCCTAATCCTCAACTGATGATAGCCAGATCGTGAATCAATCTTGGAAAATACCTTGGCACCCTGAAGCTGATCGAACAAATCATCAATCCTCAGCAGCAGATACTTATTCTTGACGGTAACCTTGTTCAACTACCGGTAATCAATCCACATTCTCGTTGACCCATCCTTCTTCTTAACAAATAACACTGGCGCACCCCAAGGCAAAACACTTGTCTAATGAAACCCCTCTCAAGAAAGTCTTGCAACTGCTCATTTAACTCTTTTAACTCAGGCGGTGCCATACGATATGGCGGGATAGAAATGGGTTGAGTGCCCGGAGCCAAATCAATGCAAAAGTCAATAACTATGTCAGGTGGCGTACCCGGCAGGTCTGAAGGGAAAACATCAGGAAACTCATGAACAACGGGCACAGAAACAATAGAAGGAACCTCAGCGCTCGAATCACGAACATATTCTATATAGGCCAAAAACCCCTTCTCGACCATACGCCGAGCCTTCACGTACTAGATAACACTGTGGGTAGAAAGACCAGGAGTCCCTTTCCATTCTAAACAAACCTGGTAAAGCTAAGGTCACAGTCTTGGCATGACAGTCCAAGATAGCATGGTAAGGTGATAACCAGTCCATCCCCAATATAACATCGAAATCAACCATGTCTAGAAGAAGTAAATCTACACGAGTCTCAATACCTCCAACAACCACTATACATGAACAATGGATGTGATCCACCATAATAGAATCACCTACCAGCATAGACGCATAAATAGGGGCACTCAAAGAATCATTAGGCATGTCCAGATACGGCGCAAAATAAAATCGAAGCTTCTCTACCACAAACCAGAACAATACCTGCACCTCTACCTCTAATACCTTTACCTCTACCTCTAGCATCTCTACCTTCACCTGTAATACCTCTACCTCCACCTATAATACCTCTCTTTGAGTGATGTGGAGAAACTCTCCAGAAATAGCTGCGTGAACTGCTCCCAAGTCAAAGATGGCAATCCGACTGGTCTAGATAAGTAATAATATCTCCACCAAGTCTTGGCGGATCCAAACAAGCAAAAAATAGCAAAATTGACCCCATTGATCTCAACTATCCCCATGTTTCTAAGAACCTCATGACAGCTGTGTTGATAATCTTGGGGATCCTCAGTAGATGAACCGCTGAATGTAATAGTGAAGAGCTTGGGGAAACTTATCCAATCTCCACAAAGCCTCTAAAGATGTGGCTGATCTATCACCGGTCTATACTGCTACCCGGCTGAAGAAGCGGTACATGACCTCACCATTCGCGAAAGGACAAGAGTGGAGGTCTCAATTTAGCACTGGGTGAAAAAAATCGCACGACAGGAAAGAATAAAAGTGAAACTTTTTCCTAACCCTGTAGCCTCTGAGGGATAAATACAGATGACTTCGCACCAATCCCTCAGACTCTACTAAGCTTGTCTGTGAACTGTGAGACCTATGTAACCTAGAGCTCTGATACAAACTTGTCACGACCTTCATTTCCCACCCTCGGAGTCGTGATGGCGCCTACTAATGAGAGCTAGGCAAGCCAAATCTGTAATTCAATTACTTCTTTCTTTAACAATTATAAAGCGAATACATGATAACAGCAGAAATTAAATTCAAGCGGAAGACAATGATAAAATATATAAAAACTATATCTAATACAAATGCTTAATCCTTAACCACCCAAAATCTGGTGTCACAGACGGTCTAAGATTTACTACATACAAAGTATGAAGAAATAATAATACACTGTTTCGGAATATAAGGGGAAATGAAATAGGAATAGTAGGTACAAGAAGACGCCAAGGCCTGCAGACGCCTGCAAGACTACCTCGGGTCGCCTGATGAGCAAAATCAGCAATCCCACCGCGTTTCAAAGTTCAAATGTAGGGTCTACATAAAAAGGTGTAGAGTGTAGTATCAGCACAACCGACCCCATGTGCTGGTAAGTGCCTAGCCTAACCTCGGTGAAGTAGTGACGAGGCTTGGACCAGACCATCAAATAAACCTGTGCAGTTATATAATATATAGCAGAAAGTAAAATAGGTACAAGCAAGTAAGGATGGGAGGGGGGAACATGCTTCAGGGAATAGTAGGTAAAAGCAAAATATCAAGAGAACTATAAAGAAATCAAAATCCAACCACTAGCAATAATAAGGAAAACAAAGGCAGATTTGACTTTCTTTTCACATCTTGTTGCAGGCGTGCAACCCTATCCCACTTCCTGTATCACGTGGCAGGCGTGCCGCACGCTCCTATTTCATGTGTCTCGTGGCAGGCGTTCCACCCGCTCCCATTTTATTATATCTTGTGGTAGGTGTACCACCCGCTTCCATTTTATTATATCTCGTAGCAGGCGTGCCACCCGCTCCCATTTCATTATATCTTGTGGTAGGCGTACTACCCACTCCCATTTCATTATATCTCGTAGCAGGCGTGCCACCGGCTCCCATTTCATTATATCTCGTGGTAGGCATACCACCCGCTCCTATTTCATTACATCTTTTGGTAGGCGTACCACCCGCTCCCATTTCATTACATCTCGTGGCAGGCGTTCCACCCGCTCCCATTTCATTATATCTTGTGGTAGGCATTCCCCCGCTCCCATATCATTATTTCTTGTGGTAGGCGTACCACCCGCTACCATTTACAAGCCAATAATAATCACAAGGAATCCCAGCAAGGGAACAATAATATCAACAAACATCCCGGCTAGGGAGAAATAGCTATAACCAAACTTGTTACAACATCAAACTACCTCAACTATAACCAAACTTGTTACAATACCTACTACCTCAGCGATGACCAAACTCTTAACCACATCTAACTACCTCAGCTATAACCAAACTCGATACAATATCTAACTACCTCAACTATAACCCAACTCATTAAAATGCCTAATGCAAAGAATCATCAACCTAAGCATCTGTAACATCGGAAATAACACAATACAAGGGAACCACAACTTAACAAATAGCCCGGCAAAGGGGAAACATAATGATCTCTTTTCAATTCCCAATTATACTTTCACAATTCGCTATACAACTGGAGCCAATGTTCATCAATGTTCATGAGCCACAATTCTTTCCACAACGTTACACAACAAATAGAAATCTTCACCAAGGCATGTATAACACTACGAAATCATGAAAATCACAATATCAGAGTAACGGTCATGCTTGACACCAATATATAGATACTCGTCACCATGCCTATACGTCGTACTCAAAAAGAAAAAATAGCAATTAGGACACAACTCCTAATTCCTTAAGCTAAGGTTAGACCAAATATTTACCTCGATGCCTTGAACACAACTCAAGTATCAATTATAGTTGTACCCCTTGATTCTATAGCCAATTCGCTCGTATCTAATCCTAAATTACTTAATTACATCAATAAACACTAAATGAATCGACCCCAATGCATGAAAATGAGATTTCTAAAGTCTTACCCAAAAATTCAAAAATCGCCCCCGGGCCCACGTGGTCAAAACCCGAGGTTCGAACCAAAACCCGATTACCTATTCCCCCACGAACTCAAATATATAATTTGTTTTGAAATCAGACCTCAAATTGAGGTCCAAATCCCCAATTTTTGCAAAACCTAGGTTCTACTCAAAACACCCAATTTTCCCCATGAAAATCTTTGATTTTAGGTTGAAATCATGTTAATAGATGTTAATGATTGAAAGAAATGAGTAAAAACTAATTTACAATAGATTTGGAAGAAGACTTTTTCTTGAAAAATTGCCTAAGTGTTTTTGGGTTTGAGAAAATATGAAAAATGAGGTTCAAAATCGGCTAAGTGTAAAAATTGCAGGTCTCTGATACAGGAAATGCGAATAGGGGTTCGCAATTGCGAACCTCGACCTCTCAGATGTGGGAATTGCGAAACAGGGTTCCCATTTGCAAACCCTTCATTGTTTCCTAGCTTCACATTTGCGAAGCAGTTGTCGCAATTGCGACTTCGAATTTGCGGGTGAAATATCGCATTTGCGATGACAGAGAATTTAGGCGGGCATCGCTTTTGCGATGGAATCTTCGCATTTGCGAAGAAGGATTCCCAGGCGTTGTCTCGCATTTGTGATGCATGGCTCGAATTTGCGAGACTGGCTTCGCAAATGCGAAGCCTGCAGCTCAGAACACACCAGCTATATTTCAAAGTCCAAAAATGCACTTGTGGCCTATCCAAAACTCAGCCGAGCCCTCGGGGCTCCAAAACAAATATACACACAACCTCAAAAACATCCTACATACTTATTCGTGCGATTAAATTGCAAAAAAACATCATAAACATCGAATTAAACCTCCAAATCCATAAATTCTTTCAAACTTTCCAAAACATGAAAATTTTCTAATTTAGGTCCGAATCACATCAAACAGCGTCCGGTTTTCACCAAATTTCACATAAACATCTTAAATCATATATAAGACTTAAACCGGGTGCCGGAACCAAAATACGGGCCCGATACTAACATGTTCTAATCAAATTTCATTTTAAATTTCCTTTAACAATTTCAGAAAATAATTTCTTTCAAAAATTTATTTTTCGAGCTTGGGACCTCGGAATTCGATTCCGGGCATACGCCCAAGTCCCAAATTTTCTTACGGACCCCTCCGGGACCGTCAAATCATGGGTCCGAGTCCATTTTTCCAAAATGTTGACCAAAGTCAAATTTATTAATTTTAACCTCAAAACTTATTATTTTTCACAGAATTTCATATTTAAGCTTTCCGGCTCGCACGCGGACTGCTAAAAATGACGATGGACTCATGAAATATAATCAAAACTGAGTAGAGAACACTTACCCCAATCCTTGTGATGAAATGTTCTCCAAAAATCACCTCAATCCAAGTCCCACATCTCAAAATATGAAGAAAGAACAACAACCTCGATTTTTATAACGCTGCCCAACACCTTCGCATCTGCGGATAAGTGACCATATCTGCAACCTTCGCTATTACGGAAAAGGCTCGCATTTTCGAGAAAAGCCGCTTCTACGATGGCCATGACCGCATCTACGGTCGCACTTCTGCATAAATACCTCCGCACCTGTGGACCTTCACTCCTTAATGAAATCTCGCATCTGCGGAGCTACTCATGCCAGAAAACTACCGAGCGAAGTGCAAATGCACAAAATGACCGGTCAGGTCATTACATCCCCCCCCCCCCCCGCTTAAACATACGATCATCCTCGAACATGCCCAGAGTTGTTTTCAAAGCCATCAAACTGCCGTGTAACCTTACCATGTACATACTCGGGGGTGATCCCATGTCACCCTATCCTATATTTGTCTGATAACATAACATGACTGAAATTTCTTAATCCAACCTAGCCCATAAATCTTAGAACCCAATTTCGAGCATCCGAACTTTTCTATAAGATCAGAATCTCACATATACACAACGTATAAGTCTGAACAAGCTGTATCAAGTCATATTTGCAACCCATTATGTAATCACATGATATACCTCAAAACTCAAATCCTCATAGCGATAATTTCTAATCACAGTAGCTGCTCAAAATAACCTAATGCAAAGAGCCTCATTCTAACACCTTCATACACTGCCAAAGATAAAAGAAACAAGCTGAAACTCATAGCCATCCGCCAGATATAGAAGCTGTGGAACTCCCTAACCTTCAATAGGAACCAAAAAATTTCTAAGCCGATCAGCATCAATATCCTTCCAAATATATTGCAATCCAATCTGATAACACCCATTCTAGGTACGATGAGATCATCACATCTAACATAATCACTCTAGTGACATCACACATCAATGCAACTTAAAGCCACAACTTGTGCACCAAATAGCAATATTCCAAATGTACTCAATCCTAATAATGCCTCAAATGAGAGGACGGCCCCACCATTTTAACAAGTACCATTACAACACCATGCTAAGAGCCTAGCACATAATGTAGAACCAAAACACATGAATCCAACACAACAGGATCATACCTCAACATAACTTCGCTGCAATGCGTGGCCCCGTCCAAACTCTGGTCCATATACCTCGAGCCGCCTTGCTCAAAATCAATAACTATGCAAAATTTGACATCAAGTACCCAAAGTTCATTACCATAACCACGGAGACCAAATAACACAATACCACGATCCGAAAAGAACATAGCCAACGTGCAATCAATCACGCAATACCCAAATACACATCCCATTCAAATCCAATATAAATCTCAAATAGAACCGCACCATATGTGCATATAACCAATGAATCACAACTCCTCATAGCATAGAGTACTAACTTATAGATCACTTCAGAACACGAATAAGCTCAGCAACAACCCAATGGCACATCCCTCAATAATAGTAGTGTGGAGCCAACCAATCTGACTCGGTGCAGAATACACATCTATATCAGGCCTACCAATGAACCTCGAAAAAACCTCATCACCCACAATAGATAAATAACCCTCCGAAAGTCCACAATAACTGAATCACAACAATACTACCTTCTGACTAACCTTGGATACGGTTTCACAATCCACAACCACGAAACAATCTACTAATGAGAACTCCCAGTCTCCAAATATATAGAACACACGAATTACCATATCCGATCTCAACTCCACCGCCTGAATTTCTAACACTTCTCCAATACACGCTCATCCCAGGAGGAATACTTCTATAACCCGTCTATGCCATAAAGAAAAATTTTAACACAGCAGTCGATCAAATAAGAGAGTGTCGCAATACCAATGAAGTATCCATAAACCAAAACACATTGCCCTTTCTGAAATGTATACTCTCATCAAGCTATACCAGATAATAATATCATTTACCTAGTCATCTAAAATTGTCCATGCTTACCAAGGACTCATGACCTTCCCTTCAAAATTGAATCGTGACCTTACACATGAAAATCTCAATCCTACACAACACACAGCATATACCATGCCCTCATATGAAAAATACGAGAACTCTATAATCCACTTAGAGTCACAAGAAACTACATACTCAATTAGCTAAGAACTTTTCCATTTGATCCCATCCAGGAGAAAATAACAATATGCAATATGCCCCACACACCAGTAGGAAATATACATCTCAAACCATGGTAGAAACCATCCAGAACTCTCCAGATTCCATTTGCACCAAAATCAAACAGGCAGGACTGAACTCCTCTAACTCAACAAGCTACATAGGCCATCAACACGCAAGAGTATCATCACAAAACACCTGTAGAAACTCACATCATAAGAAACAAAAGTGCCAATCGCATTCGTTATCATGCCGAACCAATCCATAACCAAGCTGTCCTATTTCCTCGAGTTCCATCTATATTACCTTCAAATTGATACTTCTCCTCAGTATAATGCCACAATCCTCAACCCTGGATCACCACACAAAACCCAAGCAAAAAGCCACACCGCCCTAAGGCTCATAAGCCATTGAATGCTCTCTTAACCACCCCAAAAGTACCATAACCAAAATACTTAATCTGAAGATACTTCTTGCGAATCTAAAGCCATTACCTTTACCTTCTTGATACTAATATGTAGAATCCATAATGATATAGAAATGACACAAGTCTTGACACCATCTAGTGTAAATCTCAATTTCTATCCAAATACACATCTTGAAAATTCCAAGTGTTACATATAAATCTTTAATCCATTAGCACCATTCTCGAGAGCCATTTACACTGCTCAAATCTCAATTAAATTGATAAAACGTACCGAATGACATGTGCCCCATTTGAACACCAATCCCCTAAGAGGTAATCCACATCCTAAGCAACCGACTGAATCCCTACTCCATGCAAGCTACATCCTTTACAAATAACAACTCAATCATCTAATATTTCTCATATACCCATAAAGCATAATACAACCCTTATAAAAAATTTCCTTTACTCGAGTCACACCTGATCTCGACCTCTGCAAGTCATAACTGATTAACAATACACCTCAAATCGACACTAATACAACACATAACCATGATATTAACTTATAAATAGCAGACTCCCCCACTTGGCTAAATGACATATATCAAACATACAATAGCTTACAATGACCATACTTTATTACTGCCATAATTCCATAGTAAGATTTAACTAAATCTTTTATAAGCTCATGCAACACAAACCATCTAATATCTCAACTCATTTACAAATCTCGTATTCATCCTTGTAAGAGTCAAACCTACTCTCATAAGCGATCCAAACTCAAATTGCAAAACATACATTTCATTAGTAAAAGAGAACTTGCTACAAAACAACATATCGATCACACAACCCTCAGGTCACCCCGCAGGAGATAACCCACATGTTTCGCCTCAAACTAACATCTCTTTATACCCTTCCACAGCCATAAACATTACATAATCACTTAATCTTCCTCAGTAAGAACTTATATCAAGACATAAAAATCTGCTTCACTTCTAAACTAAACAATATGAAAAGATAGACAACACACCCATAACTCGAGACTACATGTCAAATCAAGACGGAATTCAAGCGCCCAATGTACATCTCAATCAAACCCTTTTTTCAAACCCAATCTATCTGAATGCACCCATAGTCACATCATACTCATTACATACCAATCCAACCACTCATCTAATCACAAATTCCACTCATAGGGATGCTACCAGACATATAAGTCCAAAAGAATGTGCTCACAAATCAACACCTATGTGTTCAATCTACCATCAAAACCCAGTCTCCAGTCTTCTAGACAAGCCCATCATCAACACACAAAAATCACATCTCGCAAGTCATCCATGGAATCACAAGACGTTGATGCACATCTGATATCGAGCACTCATATGCGCATAAGAATGCGTGGAAGGAATTCAGAGGATTACACGCCAAGTTGAATCAATGTCGCATGATAAGGAAAGAAAGATGGGAAGTATATCCTAAAGGTTCCGTAGCCTCTCGAAGATAGAAATGGACGTCATCATACCGATCTGCAAGACTCCAATAGACACTTGCTCATGACTTGTAGAACCTATGAACCTATAGATCATATACCAATCTGGCAAGATCTAGAAATCCATTAGTCGTGATAGCACCAAACCAAACACTCTAGGTAACCAAACTATACTATCTAATTCCAAAATATTCCATAAGATAGTTTAAATTAGAGAATTATCTAAATCTTATACATTTTCAAGGATTGGTAGTACAAATCATGAGCTTCAAAGAATAGAATTTACAAAGTCGATATGATTGAATACATCTTCTGTTTGAAAGTACATAAATACAGTTTTAAAAATCTAAGGCTACCATGAACAAGAGGCAGCTACAATATGGAAGTAGGTACATCTTCCAATCTAACTCTCATCGAACACAACAACATAGGCATCCTAGATCTGCACGCAATGTTTAGGAAGTGTAGTATGAGTACAACCGACCCCATATATTCAAAAAGTAACAACCCTAACCTCAGGTTGAAAGTAGTGACGAGCTAGAACATAGGTCGGTTCCAACACCAATAACCAAATAGTAGGTCATAATAGTGTAAAACAAATAGATAAAGAAATAACTCAGAGATAAAGTGCTCAGCCTTTTCATAGTTTTTTTGAAACTAGTTCTGCTTTCTAGTATACCAATGAAAGCATAAACCCTTTACCGAAATCGTCAAAAAATATGAGATAGTTTGATAACTGTAATTTTAAAAAAATAAATACTTTCCACAATAAGTAAGATGTTTCATTTTCTTTCCAGATAGCATGGGCGAAATACCTCTCTATTCCCACATGTCAATGTCTGTAAAAAGCCAAGAATGACGTGATACTGTACAGCATGAGGAAAAATACATCTCTATACATGTATGTCATGTGCATGTCAAATGCGATAAGACTCAGTGATAGAACTATATACACACTCTCAGAGTATCAATTCACTCAATCCTCCCAGTCATTTAGTCATCACAGTCACTCAGTCCTCCCATTTACTCGGCACTCGCACTTAGTAGGTACCTTCGCTCACTGGGGGTGTGCAGACTATGGAGGAGAAACTTTAGCCCAAGAACTATAATCTACACGGATAACTCACATGATGTACGGATCACTCACATGTTATAGTATCAGATCAAAATCTGCATGGATAACTCATATGCCATAGTATCGATATTAGAATCCACACAGACAACTCACATGATATAGTATCAATATCCTCACAATTAGGCCCTCAGCCTCACTTCGACATCAATCTCTCCATCCTCTCGGGATCTCAATGTCATGAAACTAGCCCGACAATAATGATATGATGTATCAATAAACAAAAACCGAAACTTAGATATGATATGAATGTATGAATATGACTGAGTACGAAATATCAATGAAATCAATGAGGTGACCGCAAGAAACGACCACTGTGGATCCTAACAATATCTGGATAAAGCCTAAACATGATATCTAGCATGATTAATAACTCAATTAATCAATCACATGGTGAAAACACAGATTTAAATAAACTAGGGCCACTAAACAATGCCAGGGAAACAACGGAGTCACAATTCACAAGGTGCACGCCCACACGCTTGTCACCTATCATGTGTGTCACCTTAATACCAATTACACAACATGTAATTTGGGGTTTCATACCCTCAACACTTAGTTTAGAAGAGTTACTTATCTTTAACAAGCCAATTCCATCACTGAGCAAGCCAAGTGATGCTCCAAAATTGCCATCATGCACGTAGCAACCTCTGAATGGCTCAAAACTAGCCAAATGAAACTCAAATACACTAGATAAAGCCCAAGGAAGCAATTACAAATGATAAAGATCGAATTCTACATCAAATCCCATATCTGGCCAAAACTCACACCCGGACCCATGCCTCAAAAACCGACAAAACTCACAAAATCTGATAACCTATTCGATTACGAGTCCAACCATACCAGATTCACTCAATTCCGACCCCAATTCGATGTTCAAAACTGAAAAGTCATATTATGAAGCTTTAGGCCAAACCCCCAAATTTCATCTTTAAATTCATCAACCAATTGCTAAAGATGATTATGGATTCATGAAATATAATCAAAACTGAGTAGAGAACAGTTACCCCAATCCTTATGATAAAATTTGCTCCAAAAATCGCCTCAATCCGAGTCCCACATCTCAAAATATGAAGAAAGAACCAAAACCTTGATTTTTATAACTTTTCCCAGCACTTTCGCATTTGCGGATAAGTGGCCGCATCTGTGACCTTCGCTATTGCGGAAAAGGGCTCGCATTTGTAAGATAAGCCGCTTCTGTGATGGCCATAACCACATCAGCGATCACGCTTCTGTACAAATATCTCCTAACCTACAGACGTTCACTCCTCAATGAAAACTCGTATCTGTGATGCTTGGCTAGAATTTGCGGCTATTGCACCTGTGTAATATTAATCGCGGGTACGGAACACTAGAACTAGCACCTCCTCAACAACAACAATATGAAGAAAAATGGCCCGAAATCAATCTGAAACACGCCCGAGCCTCTCGGGACCCCATCCAAATGTACCAACAAGTCTCATAACATGACACGGACCTACTCGAGGCCTCAAAATGCACATAACAACATCGAAATGATGAATCACACCTTAATTTGAAATTATTAAACTTTGAAATATCAACTTCCATAACCGATGCAAAAACCTATCAAATCACGTAAAATTGATCTCAACTTTTGTACACAAGTCATATTTGACATTATGGACCTTCTCTGACTTCTCGAATAGGAATCCAACCTCAATATCAAAAATTGCACTCCCGATCAAACATTCCAAAATTCCAACTTTTGCCATTTAAAGCCAAATTCTACCATGGACCTCCAAACAACAATCCGGAGGCGCTCTAAGATCCAAAATCACCCAATGGAGCTAAAGGAACCATTAGAGCATTTGCACTTTTCAAGTACCTTTGGATCTATCTTGAAAATTGAAGTATATCTGAGAATTCATCAGCAACAACCCTCTCATATTTAACTAGGTCATATCCATTGATGGAATTTATTTTGAGATCTCTTGTTCCAACATATTCTTGAAAATATTCATTATTTGGGGGCAAGAAAAAAATAGGAACAGAATATGAACTCAAACCCTCCATTATGTACTCATTTTTAAGCAACCCTTCATCACATGTTTATAAAAATTCATGGACTTCTGGATTAATGCCATTTGTTTCCTCATTTGGAAGGATAGACTCAACAATCAAATCAATATTATGTGGATCATCTCTATTAGGTGAAAAGTTAATCTCGCGTATGGGATGCTCCAATGGATCATCATCAAACGTCGGAGGTAAATCCTCAACATGAAGATCCTCTTCACGCTCCTCCTCCTTCGTTGGACAAACGTTCAAAGGCTTTTCTCTATTCATTGGATCAACATGAAAATCATCATTTTGAGCTTTAAACTTTTATCGGTATCTTCTAGATTCAATGGTATTAAAATAATATAACGACCCGATCGGTGATTTTGAGCTTTTGCACTTTGATCGCTAGTTCGCGGGCATGACTTGCCCCGTGGGATGTATTATGACTGATGTAGATCGTTGGTTTTAGTTTCGAAAAAATAGAAATAAATTTGAAAGAACAGTCTCAGTTGAAAGCTTAGAATTTGAAAGGTTTGACCAAGAGTTTACTTATTTGTATATGAGCTTGAATCGGAATTTTTATGATTTGGGTAGATTTGTTGGGTGACTTATGACTTAGGAGCATGATTGGAATGCATTTTGGAAGTCCGTGGAAGGATTTGGCTTGAATTGGCATGGTTAGTATTTTGGCGAATTTCGATTGATAGGTGAGATTTTGATCCGAGGGTCAGAATAGAATCCCGAAAGTTGCTGCATCTTCGTTATGTCATTTGTGATGTGTGTGCAAAATTTTAGGTCATTCGGACATCGCTTGGTTAGGTTTTTTATCGAAAGTGTATTTTGGAAGTTTTTGGAAACTTAGGCTCGAATTCTATGAATTTCGAGTAATTTGATGTTTTCTGGGGTATTTTAATGATTTGAACAAGTTTGAATGAGGTTTTAGGGTGTGTTGGTGTTTTTGGTTGAGGTCCCGAGGTACTCGGGTGAGTTTCGGATGGTCAATCCGACCATTTTTCGCATTTTGGAGTTGTAGATTTTCATCTCAGCTATCGCAAAAGAAATGCCCTTCGCGATCGTGTAGAGGAATTTTTCATTGGCTCAGGTTTGATCTTTGCGTTCGTAGTGATAGGTTCGCTTCGCGTAGTTTTGGAGGTGGAAGCTTTGCGATCGCGATTGTGTGTACGCGTTTGCGTATAAGGATTTGGGGACCCAGTGGATTTGAGCGTTCGCATAGGCTGGTCCGCGTTCGCGTAAGTTTGGGAAAAGAGCATTGCGTTTGCGGAGGGAGCATCGCGTTCGAATTGAGTATTTTTGAAGCCTTGGATTTTTGTGCTTCGCGATCGTGTGGCCTTGGTCGCGATCGAGAAGAGGGATTTAGAGTGCTGGGCAGAATGTTTTTAAGTCATCTTGTCCGTGATTTTGGGTCTATTTTCACCGATAGCTGCTCATTTTTGGAGATTTTTGGAGGAGATGAAAGAGGGATTCAAGAGGAATCAACTTGATGTAAGAATCTTGGTCTGAACACTTGATTATATTGTGAAATCCACCTAGAAATTCATGGAAACTAAGCCTAAAATTGAAGAATTAGGGCTTGAGAAATTGGACTTTTGAATTGGGATTTGAAGGACCATATGAGGTCGGAATTGATAACTTTTGATATGTATGAACTCATGGGAATATGAGGAATCTAATAATGTAAAAAATTTTGAGTTTTGAGAAGTGGGACCGGGGCTCGGGTTTTGGTAATTTCAGGATTTGTGCCCGTAATTGATTGTTTTTGCTTAGGCTTTGTTCCCTTAGCATGTTGTGATGTATTCGCTCTGATTTTGGGTAGATTCGACGCGCGTGGAAGCCTATTTGAGGGGCAAAGGCGTCGCGATCTAGAGATTTCGCCGGTTCATTGTAACTACTGTCCTGAGGGTTTGAAGCCCCAGAGTACACATCGTTGTGTTACTTTGAGGTGACTTACATGCTAGATGACGAGCGTGGGGTAGAGCACCGCTGGGGGATTGTGACCCAGTCCATCCCGAACGATTATTTTAATGTGTATTTGATAGTTAATTGTTTGATGTTATTATATTTTAGGTCGTATGCCATGTTAGGGGCATTTTTGCTATCTTTACTCACTATATTTGTTTGAAAGCATATTCTCAGTCATGTTTTACCTATTTATTACTCAAATTTGTCTTTATCAATATATTCTTAAAAGTGTGGAAAACTGTTTTGGGCTGAGTTCCCTATTTTTCTGTGATAGACCGAGGGTTTGATGGTGAGATTGATGATTGAGAGTCTGATGGTGAGGTTAATGACTGAGAGAAGCCGAGGGCCTAGTTGTGAGTATTATATATCTATGGATTGGGCTGCACGCTGCATCGATACTTATATGGATCAGGCTGCATGTCGCAGCGATATGTTGGATCGGGCTGCACGCCGCAGCAATATTGCGCATGGGCCGTAAGGGGCCCCTCCCGGAGTCTGCACACCCCCAGTAAGCATCATCGATGATATATGGATTGTGTTTCACGCCGCAGCGATATATGGATCGGGCTGCACGCCGCAGCGGTTGCTATATGGTACCTATTGAGCGCGAATGCTGAGTGAGAGTATTGTTTGGTAAGAGATGAGTCATGAGTTACAGAGAGGATAGCCTGAGGGGCGATAGATATATATACATGCGCATGGGTGATATTTTGCCTGAGAGGCCTATTTATGAACTTATTAATTTCACTCCTCTTAAAAGTGAGTTTCTATCGAATATGTTGATTTATTGAATGTTTTCACTCATCTTTATGTTGAGCCTCTATCAAAACTTGAACAAATATCTTAAAAAAACTTTTAATTAAACTGGGGTTTACGAGATGTTCATAAATTAATCACTGATTTGGCATTTGGCTATTTCCGCCGAGATTTTCAGGTTATGAAGTGATTATGATTATTGTTTTGCCCGAGGGGCTGTTTTACGAACTATGTTTTGCCCCAGGGGCCAATTATGGCTTTAATCTCTATTATTGTTTTAAATGGTATTGAACCCCCACTAAAACTACTGGAAAGTATTTCAAAATAATATTTACTAAAAGCTGAACTTTAAAAGGGAAGGTTGACTAGTATTATGATTTGAAAGCATGTTGTGTTTATTGAGCCTAACGTTAATATGGATTCATTGTTTCCTACTGCTCAGTATTTATTTACTCTTATTACTTACTGGGTTGGAGTACTCACATTACTCCCTGCACCTCGTGTGTAGATGCAGGTATATCGGAACCCGGTAGCGGGTGTTGATTGGCTCAGACTCGGAGTCATCAGAGTTAGCAGGTGGCTGCACGACGTCCGCAACACCGCTCCTTTCCTTACATTGCTATTACTGTCTTTAGTACATTATTTTAGACTTCTTGTTGTATTCAGACCTTGATAGATGCTCATGACTAGTGACACCCCGATGTCGGGCTCATATATTAATTTCGCACTGTTACCTTCAGATTTATATTATGAAATATTGTTCTAATTAAAGGTTTAAAATGACTCTTAATGATCAAAGGGTTAATGAGAGTGTTGTGTCGGCTGGCCTTGTCTTCATGAGAGGCGCCATCACGATCGGGCCGGTTTGGGGTCGTGAAAAATACTTTTACATTTATCCTTTGTAAAAGAGTAGGTATTAAGGTATTCATCATATTTAGCACACATATAAAACACCCACGATCTTCCAGGTAATAAGTGACAAGCATCCATCTTCACTACATCACACAAAGTCTGGTCTTTATAAATCTTACCAATAGAAAAAAGATATTAGGCATTGACGAGTTACTTTTAAAACATCATCATCTTCAAAGGATATGGATAAAATTTAGTTGACAACCAAGTTTAATAACCATCTCCTCATAAACAATATTTATGGGGCTCCCACGAACAATAATCAATGAACAAAATTTTCCATGGAAGGTACATCTAGTATGTAAAAGAGATTCATGTTGTCTCGTTTCTTCATCTTCTTGAACCAAGAATCTTCCTCTTGGTTGAATCATAGACATGATGATTTCTCAATCTTTGGACATGTGGGTTATAGCTCTGATATCAAATTGATGTAATCCTTCGAGTTAACAAAGAACCAACCGACCAGGATCAAGATCTTGAAACGAAAATGTGGTTTGTGGGTCGATGTCAAGAAACAACGTATCTAAAGGTTTAGGACTTGGAATCTGATGATTCAAAAACGATGTGAAAGATGTCGATCTGAATTATAAGAAAGACTATTTACTTGTTCAAAACAAGTAAATATTGATGTTTCACCAGTTCAATGAAAGTTATGATTCTATGATATCAAAAGAACAAATTTAGATCAAGAAACGTGTTCTCGAAAGATCAAGAACTAAACAAGTTCCTAAAGTCCCCACTTGGAATGAATTAACATGATAAAGAAACACCACACGCAATTGAAAACAAGATAAAGACTGTCACCACCTTGCTTGGAACCAAAACCAAGGATAAATCTAATAAAATAGAGAAAAATACTTTATTGTAAAACTTGGGCAAGCCTCAAAAACGTGAATTTCTTTTTAATAAGGTAAGAGAACCCTTTATATAGCCCTAGAGTCTCTTCTTTGATGGCTATAATTCTTATTCTAATAAGAAAATAAAATAACTAAAGACAATGAAAGTAAAATCCCTGTTCTACAAGGAAAAGAAACTAGAATCCTACCAAAAGAAAAATCCTTATTCTAAAAGGAATAAAATAAATATTATTTTAATAAGGAAAGAATCTTGTCTTCTTGATATCACCCTAAGCTTCTTGCACTTCTTGAAAATAAATCTATATATTTAAACTAGAGCTCTAAAACATAATCTTGGCCAAGTTTAATAAATTTAACATAGATTGTTCTTTTACATCATTCTCCCCTTCTTGATAAAGACTCGTCCTCGATTCTAAAGGCTCCACAAATGGCACAAGATTAGCAATTTCCATGATTTGATTGAACTCAAATTCACCAGGCTATAAGTTGTATTTTTCTAACTTGTTAAAGAGCTTCATCTTATTGTAACAAAGCTTAGCATGTGGCCGAACTAATCCCACTTTCTCAATAGTAACTTTGTACCAATATTTCTCCAATAAATCCTCCTAAATAGATTTTCAAACACTAATCCATAATCAAAAGTTGTTTTCTTTTTATCTTCAGGAATTTTGAACTTCTCCATGTCAATGTGGTGCTTATAGGATGTGGCTAAAAAAGTCGATTTAGTACCATAAAAACCCTTAGAATCAAGTTCAAGTACCTTTGGATCTATCTTGAAAATTGAAGTATATATCTTGAAAATTCATCAGCAACAACACTCTCATATTTAACTAGATCATATACATTGATGGAATTTGTTTTAAGATCTCTTGTTCCAACATATTCTTGAAAATATTCATCTTTTGGGAGCAAGAAAAACACTGGAACAAAATATGAACTCAAACCCTCCATTATGTACTCATTTTTAAGCTATCCTTCATCAAATATTTGCAAAAATTCATGGACTTCTATGTAAATGAAATTTGTTGCCTCATTTGGAATGATAGACTCAATAATCAAATCAATATTATGTTGATCATTTCTATTAGGTAAAAAGTTAATCTCAAATATGGGATGCTCCAACGGATCATCATCAAACTTCAGAGGTAAATCCTCAACCTATAGATCCACTTCATAATCCTCTTCCTTGATTCTACCAACTTACAAAGGCTTTTCTCTATTCATTGGACCAGTTATTTGTAATTTGGTCAGAAAAGAATCATCATTGTGCTTGAGACTAAAATAATCTTACATTCATCCTTTGTAAAAGAATAGGTATTAAGGTATTCATCATATCTAGCACACCTATCCAAAACCCATAGTTTTCTAATTAATAAGTGACAAGCATCCATCTTCACTACGTCACACCAAATTTGGTCTTTATAGATCTTACCAATAGAAAAAGATACTAGGCATTGATGAGTTACCTCTAAAATATCATCATCTTCAAAGGATATGGATAAATTTAGTTCACAAACCAAGTTTAATAACCGTCTCCTCAGAAACAATATTTATGTGACTCCCACGAACAAACTTTCCCATGAGAGGTACATCTAGTGTGGAAAAGAGATTCATGTTACCTTATTTCTTCATCTTCTTGAACCAAGAATCTTCCTCTTTGTTGAATCTTAGACATGATGATTTCTCAACCTTTGGTCACGTGGGTTATAGCTCTGATACCAAATTGATGTAATTCCTCGAGTTAACAAAAAACCAACCAACCAGGATCAAGATCTTGAAATGAAAACGTGGTTTGTAGGTCGATGTCAAAAAACAATGTATCTCAAGTTTTAGGACTTGGAATCTTATGATTCAAAAAAGAGGTGAAAGATGACGATTTGAACTATAAGAAAGACCATTTTCTCTTACCAAATAAGTAAATATTGATGTTGGACCAGTTCAAATAAAGTTATGATTCTATGATATCAAAAGAACAAATTTAGATCAAGAAACATGTTCTTGAAAGATCAAGAACTAAAAAAGTTCCTAAATTCACCACTTGGAATCAATTAACGTGATAAAGAAATACTACACGCAATAGAAAACAAGATAAAGACTATCACCTCCTTGTATGGAACAAAAATCAAGGATAAATCTGATAAAATAAAGAAAAACACTCTATTGTAAAGCTAGGGTAAGCCTAAAAAATGTGAATATCTTTTTTACAAGGCAAGAGAACTCTTTACATAGCCCTAGAGTCTTTTTTGATGACTATAATTCCTTTCTAATTAGGAAATAAAATACTAAAGATAAGGAAAGTAAAATTCCTATTCTACAAGGAAAAGAAACTAGTATCCTACCAAAAGAAACATCCTTATTCCACAAGGAATAAAATAAATACTATTTCAATAAGGAAAGAATCTTGGCTTCTTGATATAGTTCTTGAGTTTCTTGGACTTCTTGTGCTTCTTGAAAATAATATCATATGTTTAGACTTGAGATCTAAAACATTATCTTGACCAAATTCAATAAATTTTAACATAGATTCTTCTTTTACATTATTCTCCCCTGGTTGAGAAAGACTCATCCTCGAGTCTAAAGGCTCCACAAATGGCATAATATTGGCAATTTTCATGATTTGATTTAACTCATATTCACCAGGTTATAAGTTGCATTTTTATAACTTGTCAAAGAGCTTCATGTTATTCTAGCAAAGCTTAGCATGTGTCCAAACTAAATTTCACTTTCTCAATAGTAACTTTATACCAATTTTCTGCAATAAATCCTCCTAAATAGATTTTCAAACACTAATCCGTAATCATAAGATATTTTCTTTTTATCTTCAGGAATCTTTAAGTTCAACATGTTAATGTTATAAAATAAAATTAAAGAAAAAAAACATGTCAATGTGGTGCTTACGGGATGCGGCTAAAAAATTCAATATTGAATCACAAAAACCCTTAGAACAATCAAATTCAAGTACCTTTGGATCTATCTTGAAAATCTAAGTATATCTTCTTGAGAATTCATCAGAAACAACACTCTCATATTTAACTAGATCATATCCATTGATGAAATTTGTTTTGAGATCTCTTGCTCCTACATATTCTTGAAAATATTCATCATTTGGGGGAAAGAAAAAAACTTGAATAAAATATAAACTCAAACCCTCCATTATGTATTCATTTTTAAGCAGCTCGTCCTCACGTATTTGCAAAAATTCATGGATTTCTGGATTAATGTAATTTGTTGCCTGATTTGGAAGGATAGACTCAACAATAAAATCAATATTGTGTCGATCATCTGTATTAGGTGAAAAGTTAATCTCACATATGGTATGCTCCAATGGATCATCATCAAACGTCGGAGGTAAATCATCAACTTGAAGATCCTCTTCACGCTCCTCCTCCTCCTTGATTGGACTACCTTTCAAAGGATTTTCTCTATTTATTTGACCAATTATGTGTAATTTGGTTAGAAAAGAATCATCATTGAGCTTCAGACTTTTATCGATTTCTTCTGAATTCGATGGTATTAAAATAATTTTACATTTATCCTTTGTAAAAGAATATGTATTAAGGTATTCATCATATTTAGCACACCTATAAAACACCCATGGTCTTCCAATTAATAAGTGACAAGAATCCATCTTCACTACTTCACACCAAATTTGGTCTTTACAGATCTTACCAATAGAAAAGATACTAGGCATTGACGAGTTACCTCTAAAACATCATCATCTTCAAAGGATATGGATGAAATTTAGTTGGCAAACCAAGTTTAACAATCATCTCCTCAGAAACAATATTTATGTGACTCCCACGAACAATGATCAACGAACAAACTTTCCCATGGGAGGTACATCTAGTGTGGAAAAGTGATTCATATTGTCTTGTTTCTTCATCTTCTTGAATTAAGAATCTTCCTCTTGGTTGAATCTTTAAAATGATGATTTCTCAACCTTTGGACATGTAGGTTATAGCTCTGATACCAAATTGATGTGATTCTTCGAGTTAATAAAGAACTAACCGACCAGGATCAAGATCTTGAAAAGAAAACGTGGTTTGTGGGTCGATGTCAAGAAATAGTGTATCTCAAGTTTTAGGACATGGAATCTGGTGATTCAAAAATGAGGTGAAAGATGACAATCTGAATTATAAGAAAGACTATTTACTTGTTCAAAACAATTAATTATTGATGTTTTCCTAGTTAAATGAAAGTTAAGATTCTATGATGTCAAAAGAACAACTTTAGATCAAGAAACATGTTCTTGAAAGATCAAGAATTAAACAAGTTCCTAAAGTCACCACTTGGAATCAATTAACGTGATAAATAAACACCACACACAATTAAAAACAAGATAAAGCCTATCACCACCTTGCTTGGAAATAAAAACAAGTATAGATCTGACAAAATAGAGAATAACACTCTATCGTAAAACTAGGCCAAGCCTCAAAAACGTGAATTTCTTTTTTCCAAGGCAAGAGAACCTTTATATAGCCCTAGGATCTCTTCTTTGATGACTATAATTCCTATTCTAATTAGGAAATAAAATAACTAAATACATGGAAAGTAAAATCCCTATTCTACAAGGAAAAAAGAAACTAGAATCCTACCAAAAAGAAAATCCTTATCCTAAAAGGAATAAATCAACACTATTTTAATAAGGAAAGAATCTTGGCTTCTTGATATCAATCTTGAGCTTCTTGGACTTCTTGAAAATAATTTCATATGTTTGGACTTGAGCTCTAAAATATTATCTTGGCCAAATTTAATAAACTTAACATAGATTCTTCTTTTACATCATAGGGTCTCCACTCTCTAGTTGATGTTATTTATTTTCAACATATGGTCTCCACTCCCTAGTCTGTTTTTCCAACATAGGATCTCCAGGCCCTAGTAGATTCATTTTAGGATATAGGGTCTCCATTCTATAGTCTATTTTTCCAACATAGGGTCTCCAATCCCTAGTTGATTTTATTTTAGACATAGGGTCTTCACTCTCTAGTCACTTTTCCAACATAGGATCTCCACTCCCTAGTTGATGTTTATTTCAGACAAAGGGTCTCCAGCCAATCCCTAGTTTATTTTATTTCAGACATAGGATCTCCACTCTCTAGTCGCTTTTCCAACATAGGGTCTCCACTCCTTACTTGATGTTTATTTCACACATAGAGTCTCCAATTCCTAGTCTCTTTTCCAAAATAGGGTCTTCACTCCCTAGTTGATGTTTATTTCACATATAGGGCCTCCAATACCTAGTCTCTTTTCGAACATAGGGCCTCCTCTCCACAGTTATTTATTTTAGACATAGGCTCTCTACTCCCTTATCTCTTTTCTAACATAAGGTTTCCACTCCCTAGTTGATATTTATTTTATAGATAGGGTCTCCACTCCTTAGTATTTTTTTACAACATAGGGTCTCCACTCCCTAGATGATATTATTTTTACACATGGAGTCTCTATTCCTTAATGGCTTTTCCAACATAGTGTCTCCACTCCCTAGTTGTTGTTTATTTCAGATATAGGGTCTCCAATATCTAGTCTCTTTTCCAACATAGGGTCTCCACTAACTAGTTGATATTTATTTTTGACATAGGGTCTCCAATCTCTAGTCTCTTTTCCAACATAGGACTTCCGCTCCCTAGTTGTTTCTTTTAGACAAAGGGTCTCTAATCCCTTGTCTCTTTTCCAACATAGGGTCTCCATTCCCTGGTTGATATTTATTTTATACATAGGGTCTCTATCTCCTAGTCTCTTTTCCAACACAACATCTCCACTCCCTATTTAACTTTATTTTTAGACATGGGGTCTCCACTCCCTAGTCGCTTTCCTACATAGGGTCTCCACTCCCTAGTCGCTTTCCTACATAGGGTCTCCACTCCCTAGTTGATGTTTTTATTTTAGACATAGGGTCTCCACTCCCTAGTCAATTTTCCAACATAGGGTCTCTACTCCCTAGATGATTTTATTTTAGACATAGGGTCTCCACTCCCTAGTTGATTTTATTTTAGACATAGGGTTCTCCACTCCCTAGTCGTTTTTCCAACATAGGGTCTCCACTCTCCAGTTGCTTCTATCTTAGATATAGGATCTCCACTCCCTAGTCTCTATTTTCCTAGAGTACATCAATCCTAACTTTATCGTTTTCAATAATAAAATAGTATAGAGTTTTGTTACCAATAACTCACAAATTTTTTTTAGTGAAAACTGAGGCAGAAAAATTTCATTAGTCCATTTGTTTTGGTGTCGGAGCAGGTTTTTACCTCAAGGCACATGGTTCGAGATGACCAAAAGAAGACACCCCAATCCAAAATAAGGAAAAGAAAAGAAAAGAAGTGAATCTAAAGTGCAAAAGCGGAGAAAAGATGTGGATTGATCAAGACATAACTTAAGTCACAAGCTTTGCATGTCCCATCTTGATCCAAAAAGATGAAGAAGAATGAACTAGCAATTGCAGCTAGCAAGCATCAAGGTTCAGATCAGAGTCTGTGTGAAGAACCAGCCAAGACTTAAGATTAAGTTTTAGTTGACTTAGAGATAGGAATCTTGTAACTCGTAGTTGATAGGCTTATTTAGTTTTTTTTTTTAATTTTGATTTTGGTGTAATAAGGAGCTCAACAAGCAGTAACAACAGCAAAAATAGTAAAATCACAGCTTGTAGGTAGTCCCAACTACCAAAACATTTAGAATTACACTGACCTGATTCCTTTATAGCCAAGGATATGAAGTCAACCTCTGAAGCAAGGTTCGGACAAACGTTTTCAGAAATGCTTCCCATGTAGTGTCAAACGGGCAAAAATTGCTCGTAATTTCTCACTTTATCTTTGCCCGAAAACTCTTCATGTTTCCGAGCAAAGAGGGGCAGTTGTGAGCACGTGATTTTTGCCTGATTAAAAATACTCCTACAAAATCCATGAGATAGATTTTTAATTATCTTAATTTTTATAGAATTTTTAAGAATTTTATGTTAAATGTTGTTTACATTTTGTTGCATGTTTAATATTATTAAGATTCTAAGAAAATACCAAAAACGTCTACATATTCATTGCATAGAATTTTAGGTTTAATTGAATTTATGATTGAACTACATGAGTTAACTGCATTATTAAATAAAAATCACAAAAATGGTCATTTTTACATATTTAGTTTTTTGTTTTAAAATTAATATTTTTTTGTCGTTAATTTTAAGTTAATTAATTATTCTAATGTTAGACATAGATGATATAATTCTACATATTTGATTTGATTTAGGATTTGGTTTAGGTTTTTAATTAAACTTATTAGGATTTCAAAAATCAAGGAAAAGGAAAATAAAGAAAGAAAGAAAGAAGGTTGTGCAGTTATTTGAATTGAGCCTGCCTCAATGGCCTAATTCTCCAAAAACATCCCTAGCCCAGCCTCCATATCCACTCGGTCCACACTCACCATCACTAAACGACACCGTTTGTTATTTAATTTGGTCTTAATTGGTCAGTTTTTTATTGCTTGAATGTCAATTAGAAATTAGGGGGTTGAAAAGGCAATAACAAAACTTTAAAGGGGGAAATTGAAAACTGAATTTGGGAATCTGATTAGTTTCTTAGGAAGCTTCTAAAAAAGGGCTAAAATGCAATAACATGAAAGAATTAGTTCAAATCTGGGGTTAAAGGGTTAGTTTTCAGAAGATAAAAAGGCTAAAAAAACATGAGGAAATATCTGAATGGACAGCTGTTGGTGTCCAAATCAGTTTTAAAAGATGTTTTTTTCCTACATTTGAGGAGGGCTGACAGAGTCTTTTTTTTACACTTTCTCTCACTCTCTCATTTTATATACTCCCTCCGTTTCAATTTATGTGAACCTGTTTGAATGAGCACGGAATTTAAGAAAAAAATGAAGATTTTTGGAATTTGTGGTCCTAAACAAGTCCAAATGGGGCCCAGAGTATTTGTGTGGTTATAAAAGCTTCTCATTAAGGGTAGAGTTGTAAGTTTAAGCAAAATTGTTACCAAATTTAGAAATGGTTCATTCTTTTTGGAACGAACCAAAAAGGAAATAGATTCACATAAACCGAAACGGAGGGAGTATAAGATAACTCACATTCCCCTCACTCACACATGAAAAAACCCTCGGTATTTCAAAATCTTCCCTTTATTTTTGACACTGATCTTTGCATTAAAAAAGAAAAACACAAAGAATTTTCTGCATTTTACATTCACTCACATAAATTAAGAAGTTTTGGTTTCCTTCAACCTTTGGTCTTCTCAAGTTGGTTTCCGCTGATGTTGAATTTCAGTCTGGAGCTCTTCTTTGCTGTTGTCTGCTTACTTATTGATGCTTTCTAAGCTTGTTGAGCTTCATTCTCTGGTTTTCTGACCTTTATTTGGTCTTTAGTTGCTGTTTTCTACCATTAGCTATGTACAATTTACCTATAGCATTCTATTGCACTTTTCAATGAAAATTCGCATTGTTTCGTATTGTGATTGTATTACATTCCATCATCAAATTCGACAACAATCTTGTTTTGCAAAAGCTTTCTGGCTCTCTGTTGGTCTGTTTGTGTTTGATTGCTCTATGTATGCAATTCTTCTGATATGCAATTATTCAAAGTCATCGATAAGCCTAATATCATAGATGGGTCATTGGTCTAGGTTAAAGGTTCTTCCATGCTCAAATCATCTCCATGTTTGGTTGATTGTACCTTAAATAATGATTTATTTTCTTGAAATCCGTGGTTCGTGTTTGAAATGGTGTTTGCAGGGGCTGACCAGTGAAATCAGTTGTTTTGATCATTTGAATTTAAAGTGGAATTGTTCTCTATTAAACTTAAGAATTACTCAATAGTTAGACTAATTTCGTTAGCATTTGTGTGTTTAGCTACTGCTGGTGGTCAAGTGATTTATGAGGGTAGCCTAGTGGCTATCTCATTGTAAATCAAGATTGATGAGATGATTGAAAGGTCACTAGCCTGGGTCATATTTTTCTCTTCCTGGAAATGTGTAAATAGAAGGCATTAGATTAGACTAATAAACTTTCATGACCAAAAATTAACTAGCTGTGATGGCACCTAACCCAACCCGCTAGGCAAGTCAACTACTAACTATCCAATTTCAATTAACTTTAAAAAAACGATAAAACAAAGGAATTATCTGAATTTTATACCTTTCTCAAGGACTAGTAGTATAAATCATGAGCTTCTAAGAATAGAATTTACAAAGCTAATATGAAGTAAATACATCTTTTGTTAGAAAAGTACATAAACAAAGTTTTATAAATCTAGTGCTACTATGAACAAGAGGCACCTATAGCAAGGATGCAGGTACATCTTCTAATCCAGCTCCCGTCGAACACAGCAACATTGACATCCGAAATCTGCACGCAATGTGCAGGAAGTATTGTATGAGTACAACCGAATCCACATACTCAATAAGTAATAAACATAACCTTAGGTTGAAAGTAGTGACGAACTGGAACAAAGGTCGAGTGCAACATCAATTTCAAACAATAGTTCATAATAACGTAAAGCAAATAATAAAAGAAATAACTCGGAATTCAAAATGCTCAGCTTATTCATAATTTCTGAAAATTGTTCATCTTTTCAAGTATAATAGTGCAAACCCGAATTCTTAACCGAAATCGTTAAAAACATGAGTAATTTGAAAACTGAAATTTTTCCCAAAAACCATTCATCAAGTAAATATTTCACTTTCAGATAGCATGAGGAAAGTATATCCCAATGCCTACATGTCAAGATATAAGTAAAATCATAAATGTCACCAAAATCGGGCAGCAAAAGGAAATGCATCTCTATGCATGTATCTCAGATACGCATGTCAAATGCAGTGCCTCTCAGTGATGAACTCATGTACTCACACTCTCAGAGTACTCAACCTCACTGTCTTGCATTATCTCTTATTGTGCTCAATACTTTGCACACTCAATCACTCAGCACTGTACAATACTCATTGCGGCATGCAACCCGATCAACATATATATAGTAATAAGGTTCGTTGCGGCATGAAACCCGATCTATATACATATAGCCATAAGGCTCGTTGCGGTGTGCAATCCAATCCATATATATATATATATATATATATATATATATATATATATATATAATAATACCACGACTTGTAGTCCGATCCAATACATGTATATGTATATACTGCTGCGTCGTGCAACCCGATCCGGTATATGTCAAATACCTCACTATGGGTCCTCGACCCCTCTCAGTCAATATAGACTTGGCCCCTCGGGCCCACTCAGCTAGAACAGGTTATTCAACCCTAGGTATTCTCATTAGAGTGCATTGAGCTAATACCGATTCATATTATGTTTTACAGTTAAGAGTACGACTGAGAGTATGTGTTCAACAGGTATAGGGGCCATTTAGCTCCACAGGCTTCCCTAAGGTTCTACAGATCGGCACAAGGCCCCAAACATGGCAACTATCCCAAATATTCGGATATAAGCTCAGTCTTAGTCAATAAGTCCAGTAAACCATCAATCGGGATGGATTAAGTCCGAATCCCCAGTCACAATATCACCACGCTCACCACAAGATGCGTGTTTCATCTCAACATAGCACCGTATAGTACAAATACGGTCAAACCCTCAATATATCATTCATGACTACCACTCACCTCGAGCCGGCCAAAGTCCTAGCTCGCCTTGCGCTTTCCTCGCAAATCGACCTCCTCGGGTGCCAAATCTGATCAATACCAATAAGAATACATCAAAATAGGCTAATGGACATAACCCACTCGAAATGACTCGAAAAATACCCAAAAACACGAAGTAGCCAAAACTCGAGCCCCGGGCCCGCTTCTCGAAAAATTGCGAAATTCACATTCCGGACTCCTCGTCTCGCCACGAGTCCGTACATACCAAGAACACCCAATTCGGACCACAAATGGTCCCTCAAATCCTAATTTTAAGAATTTTGCTCAAAGCCCTAATTTCTTGATTTTTAGCCATAAATTCATGAATTCCATGGATGATTCTTGTATAAAAACATGCAATTAACTCATAAAACTTACCTCCAATGATCCCCAGTCGAAATCTCCTTACTTCCCGTCCAAAAGCTCTCCAAAACGCTCAAAAATGGTGAGGAAATAAGCTGGGTCGCGGACCAAAGTGTTTTTAACATTCTGTCCGGATCACTGTAGCTTACCTTATGCGATCGCATCCCTACTCCTGCGATCGCATAGGCCAAAATTCTAGGCCCCCGAATTTCTCTTACGCGATCGCAAATCTCCCGCACGCGATCGCACTGACCAATCGCCTAAGCCTATGCGATCGCAGCCTACTTCACGCGATCGCATAGAGCAAATTCTGGGCTCCTCCAATTCCTTCTACGCGATCGCAGCCCCATGCTCGCGATCGCATAGAGCAAATCTGCTCTGCAATTTCTGCTGCATTTTTGCAGCCCAAACTTGCCCGTTAGCCATCCGAAATCA